>MJUU01067327.1:127412-142913 GCA_002080025.1 Modiolus philippinarum | reverse complement strand
CTGAGGAAACATGCACACAGAGGCTTCAAACGTTTCACCACAGTAAACCTTTCCGGGGATCTCCAATCAAGGCTGCTAGACTCCCACTAACCAAAAAGAAAGCAAATGAAGTTATTTTTGATCCTCGTCCAGCAAAATACAGGAAAAGTAAAAATTATACAGATTACTTCAGGAATGTCTGCTTAAATTACTCAGAAATTTGCAAATTTCCTATATCTCAACTATTTCCACCTGCTAACTTGTATGCTGTGGCTTCTGATCACGACTACCTCGAGTTTCACCCAGAAGATATTTGGCTAAAACAAAATAACATTTCATCAGTAAATGATGACAACATTATTTCGATTGAACAACAAACAAAAGGTCAATCAAGTAACAAAATTTGGCAACAGGAACGTTGTTATCGACTGCAGTCATCAAATTTTGGACGTATTTGCAAGGCAACTGAAAAAACAAATTTCAAACTTTTAGCAGAATCTTTGACCGTGACAAAAGAATTGAAAACAGCTGCAATTTTGCATGGAAAAAAGTATGAATCAGTGGCAATAGCAAAGTATGAAAATGAAAGAGAAATAAGTACCAAACAAAGTGGTATAAGAGTTTGCAAAGATTATGCGTTCATCGGGGCATCACCTGATGCCATTGTTAACGAAAACACTATTATTGAGGTGAAATGTCCATATTCAGCAAGGAACGAAAGCATTTCAACTTTAACAGTACCATTCCTTAAGGAAATTAACAATAAACTATTTTTAGATCTAAATCATGATTATTATTATCAAATTCAAGGGCAGTTGTTGTGTACAGGTGCTACTAAATGTGACTTGGTGGTTTTTACATTTAAGGATCTAAAAGTTATAACTATCCATTATGATAAACACTTTATTGATAACATGGTAATTAAACTTCAAGATTTTTATGAAAAGCATTTTAAAAATGCTGTTTTGAGAAAATTCTTTTACAAGAATTATCATAAGTATTCATTTGATTAAATGCAAGTTGAACTTTCAAATTAGAAAACATAAACCTGATATTAAATATATTGAAATAGTTTATCCATTATTGTTTTCTGTGTAACAACTAATGAACATAGCAAATGCCTGCATGATAATGTAAGTGAACTTGTTCAAAGTATCCTTTAAAATGTCATCAATCGTAGAATTCACACTACAGACTTTTAAACACTGTCATATCTATGCTGAATAAGGAACTATGCAATTTCTAAAATTGCAAAGCATAAAACATACAAATGTGATTTCGCTTGCAAGCTTTGTTTCGGTTATATTTAGTGGAGCCTTCAATATCTTGAATGTTTTTTCCAGTCCTATTATTCTTTCAATATGAACCCTTTTACTGGATATCGACCTATCACGTATTACAGTTTTATTGGTCATTCTGTTCTTCTTGTTAAAAAAAGTTGGAATATTAACAGCAACATCATATGGGGCAAATAAATCTTGGACATTGAAACCCTTGTCGGCCATAATAGAATCACCCTTGTCACACATTCTAGTTAAACTGCTTCGCTCACAGATTTGTCTGTCACTAGTCGAACCTCCGTAGGTTGGTGACAGGTATGATACCAACCCACCCGGCGTTGCTCCAACTAATAGTTTCACTGTATTTCTGTTTTTATAAGTTGAAAAGGTTGATTGTTGTGCAATCGGTAGCCTAGGTTTCATTATAGGACACTCTGTTCCATCTACAATCACTCTTGTATTTGGAAACTTTTGTTTAAAGTCCCTAGGACAGAAAAAACGAACTGTGTCACGATCAGGCCACATGTTTATTTCCTTCCACTGACAGGCCATAAAATTTACCCAAGTTACCCAAATGTTAACAACTGCAGTCTCAGAAATGTTAAAAAGTCTACTAAGTTCAAAATTAGTTTTGTGTTGACGTAGCTTTATAAGTGTGAGGAAAAGCTGATTTTCAACTGAAAGTTGATCACTTCTATAATACATGTAGTTCAATTCGTATGCAGCATCCCCTAATGTGGCCAACACAAGCTTAAAATCAGAGTAAGATTGTAATCCAGTGTAAAATAACATTCCTGCAGAATCAAACACAAATTTTTCCACACACAAGGAAGGCCATGAAAGAGTTTGAGTACTGCTTTCAGTAGGTGCTAATGGAGTTTCAACATCTACTTTAGGTTCTTCCATCATTTCAACATCACCGCAAGGTTCAGCAATGTAAATTTCATTAGTGAAATCACTGAAACTGATGTCACAAACAGAATCTGAACTATTGTACTCGTTGGAAAATTCACATTTCTTCAACGTTTTATCTTTATTTCGTCTACTTAGTCGTTTGGATCTTGAACTACACAAAGGTGACGAAGTTGTCCAAGAGAATATACTAGGAACGGCATCTTTTTTTAACCTATTGACCAGGGTGGTTGTACCTATTAAAAAATACAAAATTGATATATTAAAGCATTTTCTATTAAAACTAAAATTTGAACTGTTTTACTGTCGTACTTTTATACAAATAAACATATAAATTCAATATATCATGTATAATGACTACTTTATAAGAAAAATAAACAGTCAAAATCAAAAGTAACGATATCCTGAACGATTTGAACTATTCTTCCGAAATATCCATCCCCAACATATATATTTTATATATGAGATTAAAATAAGTAAGAAATTAATTGATTAATATACTAGTTTGATTTTTATCAATAAATAAACAACACATGAAAACATGTTAATTAAACATTAAAGGAGATAATGTACTTACCACATGTTGTCTCTGTTTTATAATCTGATGGTAGGAAATGAAGTTTACACACCACACTTGTTTTTTTAGGAGTCCATAGCTGATGTTTGTTATCATCCATATTTCTTTTGATTGCAATTAACCATTTCTTTTTTAATTGTTCATCTTTTGGGAATAAATGACCACCCCTGTTTGAACAATTAGGAACACAACAACAGGTGAAAGGCATCTTTTATGTTTACAAAATTCTAGTATTATGACTTATTAGCAGGAAGCTGATATGGACCTGATTAGATGCAGCGCCATCTGTACTTGTTATCAGGGGTAATAATTGACTTTGGTTTCTCATTGAAGTTTCATATGTCAGAAGGCTTGATATCATAGTCAACGGAAATTATGTCCTTAGCTAGCTGTCAGTAACTGCGAGCATTTGTCCGGACAGTACCTGTGTGTATTGTCTTCATGTTTTATGTACTTCATTGTAAGGGTACTCGTCTTGATAAGTTGGACTTTTTTCTAGTTTGATTTTACTGTGAGTCTTTTTTCGTATTTATTTTTTAGTCATTCACCACACATAGGGAGAGGGTTTGGATCCAAGAAAAAGAGTTTAACCCCACCGCAATTTTTGTGCCTGTCCCAAGTCAGGAATATGTTGGTAATTGGCTTGTCCGTGTCTTCTTATAAAATTTTAGCTTCTTGATATTTGGGTTATTGGATGTGGTTTGTTTCCATTGATTCATTCACTTTTTTTTACCCTTTTGGGGCCATTTAGGGCTCGCTTTATGGTGTGAGGTTCCTCACTGTGTTGAAGACCCTACGGTGACCCTTAGATGCTTTGTTTTGGGTCGTTTTAACCTCGATATGGGATGTTGTCTCCTTGACATTTACCCCATTTCCTTTCTTTTTCATAAATAATCATATGAAAATATTGGGTTTATAATTCGCTCTGTCATTCGACCATCAAACTTTAGCGTAGACCATCGCACTTAAACGTCCACTAGAATAGCAAACCATCGGACTTTAGTGGAACCATCGCATGTGAGCGTCCCTTACAGATTATACCATCGCACATTAGCGTGGACCATCGCACTTTAGCGCGACACTCGCAATTCAGCGTCCCCATCGCACTTTAGAGTCCTACATTTATATTTTTTTCATGACATATGCCTGGACGTTTTTGAATACAAATAATGCATTTATAAAACCCGAAAATTGCCGTAATTAAAGGACGAGAATCTCTGGTTGTAGAATAAAATTCTAGATGCTTAAGTGTGGTAAATTGTTAAGTTAAGGAACATTTTTTACTCCATGCTATAGCTAGTGTGTACGATTTTAGTTTTAATTCTTGCTATAAACGGTGATAGGAAGGAGATATCACGTGATAAGTTTGATAATCTCGTTGGTACGTCATTTGGTAATTTTTTAGATGTATTGCAAATGTCAAAATGGTAAATGAGAACCTTGTGTCAAAAAAAAATATAATAATAATAATAACAACATCGAAAACACGAAAGTAAGAAGACATCGATTACAAAAGCAAAACAGAGAGAAAGAAAAATTGAGTCACACATACCAATGAACAACAATGATTTCATTCAAAACCAAATTAAGATCAAGTGTATCGGGAGTTTAAGTATCTCGCGCTTCTGATCAGAAACCAGCTGTGTTGAAAATGTCAATTCCGGTAATAAAGTCAAATCCAGTGGAAAAAAACTTAAGCTGTTACAGTGAAAGAATTTGTTGTCATTTTGGAAATAAATATCCCAAAGATGGCTCAGTAAAACTTCTGAAGTGATGACTTCAAGTTATGAACATTATACCCTTGCTTAAGTAGCCTATTAATGAACAAACGAACTCTTTTAAGGAAGTCATTGTATTGACTACAGGTCCATGAGAAGCGAATGAGTTGGGAGATGTTAACTGCATATACTGGCGCTGTGTGGATGTTGCTACACGAAAAGGGAATTTGACCATTGGAAAAGTGAATGATTGTGTTTTATATTTTATGTATTCAGTGTGTTCTTGACAACATTTATTAGCCCTGTTCAGAAGCTTCTGCGTCTGGAGTGTTAGTTCTTTAGTGTATCACCAACTAATAATTTATTTTCTTTGGCGCTTGTCGAAACCCTATTATTTAAAAAAGTAATATAACAAAAAAATAACTGTCATAAATTTCTATTTTTATTTCTTTTGCAAATCTCTTTCCTCGGCTAATTGATCGTTACATTTCTGCCCTTTTCATAATCTACCCTTTATTATATCCCATTTTTTTCTTTTTTAATTTGTATGGTTCTAACATAAAGTGGAGACATTACACGTCAAAAGGACAATCAAAAGAAACTCAAATTGACTGCAATATCGGAATCTCGCTATTTTACAGTTAATTATACCATACCTCTTGTTGTTGGTTTTCCACACTTTCCTGGAATGGGAGACTCCGTTTTTATTTCGTCATCTAATTTAAAACTACCATTGATTGTGATAGTATAAATCCCTCTATGCGTTAGAAATGATTGATGTGTTGAATAAAATACTTTTTGACCAGCAAAATCCAAGATAATCACGGGCGCGAAATTCATTGCATGAATTCCTTTCTTTCCGGCTTTGATTGTTCCCTCTTTAAGCATATCTGCAGTAATGGTACCCCTTTCATATGGTCGAAACTTTCTTTTAAACTTGCTGAAAATCGATTTGTTTTCATATTTGGATGCCTGCTTGTTATCTGAAAGTTTATTTGTATCCTTGTTCAGATCGATACCTAGTTGCATCCCCTCGGCTCTATCAGATGTAGCAAGAAGTCCTAAATCCTCATCTTCTGGTCGTCCGGTAGCATCCTCATCTTTATGTTCCATGAAAGTATCTTCCAAACCAGCTTCTACTTTTTCTCTCCCATATCTCCTGCGCATCACCAGATTTCGATAAGCTATGTCTTCGAATGACAAATCTATCAAATATATGAATTGCATGGTTGAAAAATAGGGATACACTACCCGTGCATTTTTACATCTACAAGGATTACTTTAATACCGATATTTTCAGTATCATTCATTGAAAGTTCTGTAGAATGTTACTTCTTGAAATAATTTAAATGTAAGATAGCCAACAGACAACCTTAAAAATGTACAAAGGTGCCATTAAATTTTCTATAACATGAATAAAATATAAATATAATGAATATAAAATTGCACGGGTATTACGCTTGTAAAAGAAATTTTAGAAAGTATTTGTTGTGACAAAAGTTAAATAGAGTATATAGAAAAAAATATATAATTTAAAGGTATATTTTCGTTTACTTCAAATCAACAGTCGGAGGGACAACATAGAAATAATAAGGTTGTTAAGGTAAAGGATAGATTGCTAAAAAAGGATAGAATGACTGATATGATATACACATATATATGACATAATCCAAATAAAAACAATATAATCGACTAATTGTTATTTGTTGTTTATAAACGTAAAGTCAAAGTTACTGTAAATTTGTGAAAACTTAGAATTGTGTCTTTATTTGTGTATATAACACGTGAATTGAAAAAAAAATTGAAATATGCATTTTTCCAGATATATCTTTGAAGAACATGTTCGATACAAAGGAATCTGATCAATACCCCCTTTCTTAACGAAAAAGTCAATGTATAACATAACAATAATTTTGTTTTTAATATTTGCAGAAATATACCCTCGAGCAATCTAAACAAACTGATTTCACATATAATTCGAATGGTTACTCTTTTCACATTATATTTTTCCAAAACACGTTAAAATCTTAAAACAATTAAGTGAGGTTTATTTGTATTTATTTACCTTTCGGTATTAGCTTCCTAGACTTCAGATCAACTGCTACACGACTGATGTGCACATCTATGCCTTCTGTAGATTTTCGTTCTTTGGATGGGCGTTTCCCGATAAGTGCTGCAGTTATTGCAGTCTTTCCAACACCTTCATTTCCTACTATCATTATTTTTCCCACGTATGAAAAATAGAAGCCAGATCTTAATGCATTTTTGAATGAATCTGCATCATCAACCTTCAGATACCGCATTTCCCTCGGTAATCCTAAAACGTAAATTTTGTTTCATTGCTATTTGTGAGCTATACACATAAGTACTCCTTTTTTGGTTTATATATATATATATATATATATGTGTTTGTTCTTTCATTATCGATTTCTCCCGATCTAAATTATTCCTCAAATATTCCCTTGCAGATTCATAAACGTTTTATTACTAGTACGGATTTCTGAACATCAAAATTACCAATATTTATATTTTTTGTTCGATTCGTATATTTTTTTATCAGTCATTATTTATTATATTCGTTTCACAAATATTTCTTATTTACTTAATCAAATAGATTAACACTTCGAGAGATTAATAAAACAAAGTAGTACAGTGAAGTAAACAGTACACACATTAAGAAGTTGATATTAAGAAACGGTTTCTAAATATCAACTCTTTAATATTATTCGTTTCACCAATATTTCTTTTTAACTTAATCAAATAGATACACACTTCGTGAGATTAATAAACAAAGCAGTACAGTGAAGTAAACTGTACACACATTAAGAAGTTGATATTAAGAAATGGTTTCTAAATATCAACTTTTTAATATGTGTACTGTTCAAACCTATCATTTTCTTTTTCAAAACACAATAAAAAAGTAAGACGAGTGTCAGACAAAATACATTTATAAAGACTAAACTGCAAAAATTTAATCGAAATATCGAAAGCTACATTTTGGGCGGTGTTGATTCACTTTTGTGTTGATTACACATATAACATAAAAAGGAAAAAAAGAATTTTGTCAGTATCAGTGTATCGAACCTACAAACAATTAAGTATTGAATGCATTATTTTGAAGTTTCATTGTGGTATGAAAGTGTTTACCGCGACGTATTTTTAATGAAGCTCGATAGCGCTTCACGTTGAAAATGTGCACCCGGTCAACACTTTTATAATCCCTATGAAACTTCAAAATAATGCATTCAAATCTTATAATTACATTTAAAAAACGAGATACAAAAAAAAAATAATAATAAAAAAATAATTGAAAGGATAATATGTGATGAACACTGGAATTCTATTTTTACAAATTAATCCATGGTCCAATGTGTTTCCTGGGAACTGCAACTTCACATTGATATGCCACGTGTTCGATGTCCACCTATGAAATTGGCGGAATTTTAATGAATCTGCATGAAATGTAATTATTTACTTTTGCAAAATTATAGCTTATAGCTATGGGTATACTGACAGTGGCAAATATATACATAGGTAAGAGCTATGCATTCTACAACCCAGCACAAAGTCCTATTCCGCATTAGAATAACAATATTTAAAGACTAAGGCTTTAATGTTCATTCTAGATTTAAGTTTTTGCATACAGAATCGTACTTCAGCATATCTGTGTGTCTCATCCCAAGATCTATTTTGGTCAATGGCCACAGCCAGTATTTCAGTCCAGTTATGTCCATTGGGGTTTAAACGAACAGCTGTAGCCTGTGATTGTTCTGTTATATGGATAAATACTTAACCCTATCTTGATGAATTCATTGAATTTATCATCAATTTTCATCCATAAATTAAATATCCCGTTAATGTGTCGGAGAGCTCCAATGCATTTCACGACACGATTTTAACACTTGGTTTGTATGTTGCTTTTTATATGCGTAAGTCACTTAATTTTTTTACTGTTTGGATTTTTTTGTTTTGAGTTAACACTGCTCGTGTTTTTATTTATAATGTTGCGTTTTGTGGTTGTTTTGCGTCTTTGGTCTTCCGTCGTTTGGTGTTCTTACTTTTGCCTTGTGTCTGGATTTGGATTTTTGTTATCTTGTTCTTTGTTCCTTCGGTATTCTTCGGCTGTTTTGTAACATATCTAGATCTCCTTCTTTCGTATTTACATTGACTTGACATAATTGCAATATAAGGATGGGGCTTAGAAACGCCGGAAAATGCGAGCTTTTGGCGAGTATTTTCACCGTTTTGAACCGAACCCTTCCCTTTCATGAGTTTATGTCAAGTCAATGTTTATACTGCAGTTATAACAAAACACATTGTAGGAACTGGTACAATTTATCGGTAAAAATGATGATTTAAAAAGTGAAGCGGACGTCGTTAGTTTGTGATGAATCCATGCATTTTTGCAACATCATGGAACAATTTGTATAGAAACTCATTGTTGACGTCATTGAGAAAGTGTTATACGGTCAGTAACTGTATATCATTTATGTTTTTTACAGTCAGTTTAGTTTACTTGCGGAAATAAAAAAGAGTTTATACATGTATACCTAATAACAGTTGTAACAAACTGGTTTTGATCTTGAAGAGAAACTCATAATTCATCGATTTTTTGGCGACTTTTTCACAATAAAATAAGTTACAAAATAAATGTCAAAAATGAATAGTGTAAGTGAGCATTACAACAACTCACTATCTCAAACAATTCGATATATTGATAAAATTCTACCTCAAATGAACTCTCTGTTTTACTGATCATTATATAAAGCGATATGGACTAACTTCAAGATGAAGAAAAACAAAAGCATTGTTCCTTTGCTTGGTTCTATCATGTATTTATATACACTTTTTCTCATTTTCATTTACTGCATATCCTTTCAATAGAAAAAAGAAGGCAAACGGGGAATGTGTCAAAGAGACGACGATCCAAAGGGGAATAAAAATATAGGGAATAATAGATAAATTAACTAGACAGTACCAGAAATTGAATGCTATCCACCATAAAGAATCCTGCATATACATAATAAACGAAAACGGTGGACAACAATTATAACAGGGTGTGTCCGGATAGCACACAAAATCAGGTTAAATAACAGAAAGGGCTAAGTATATGATATTTTTATGTATAATGTACCAAAATTGGAAATCAAGAGACACACACTACATAAACTGTATATTAAAAGAGCATAGGTCTAAATGTGTAATTATGACAAACGATAATGTGATTCAATTCTGGGGGGGGGGGGTAACTTCCTATATATTGGTATACGGGGACATGCGGCAAACTTAGGTGCTTATTCTAGTGTTTATTTGATGTTAATTTTCCCCCTTTTCATATTTATTTGTGTCTATTTTCAACACATCTGGTATTAATTTGGACGGTTGTTTTTTCAATTTCGTATAATAATGGTGAGAAGATTCATTAGAAAATATCACTATTATTATGAATTGACAAATTATATATATGCCATATGCTCGAATTTGCCCCCTTTTCTTCTAATCATTCAATATATCTACATTGTACATAATTTAGTTTTTTTATGGGTGTCATTTATAAGGGCAGTATTTATTCGGGTACGGATTTCGATCAAAATCAAGTATTAATTCGGGTACAATTTTTGGACCCCCAGCCGCACGTCCCCGTAAAAGATATATGAGAGTTATCCGCCCCCCCCCCCCGGGATTCAATCATTATCAGAATGTCAGTCAGTTTTGAGTTAATGAATATCATATGCTTATTCGCGCTTAATAAGTATATAAATATAGTTGTTTTCGCTATAACGACAAGCTAATATTTGCACTCTTAAGTACTAAAATCTATTTTATTATTTTCTATATTTAAGAGTGCTGTCATATGCTAAAAGCTTGTCTTATGATAATGTATATTTCTAAGAGTTGTCAAGGAAAAGCGTATTCCCTTCGTGCTAAAAATAGAACAGCTTTACATTCACAATAAATAATTGGATAAAAGCCAAACTGACTTTTCGTATTAACCTAGCAATAAAGATGGAATAATTAAAATTATTTGATTAAATATAATGTTAACTTATTTATCAACCAGTTAATATGTAAAATATTTCAAAATTGTCCATTCAATACTAGATGTTTAGATTAAATATTGATTGTTTAACAGGACAAATACGGAGCAGGCCCAATATGGATTTACTAGCCCAATATGGATTTACTGGCTCAATACGGGTTCAATACGGAAATTTTACTCCCGGTTCCGCTTTTATGGAAATTTTTATAACATATGCTCAAAGAAATATCTAACTGTCACAAATAATTGTACCGTCGCATTTAATTTTAACTATAGACTTCTTCTTATTTAAGCGGCACATATAAACATTTGAAAACAACATTATGAATGACAGTGTTTGTTTCTTTTTCAGGATGTCTGTTTAATTTTAATCGTGAAATATGTTTGTTGATGACGCAATCAATTGATTTTATCAAAAGCGTTCGGAGATGTGGATTTATTTGTTGTCACTTTTTGTATTTGTTCTATAATCTGCTTTTTCTATTGATGGTACCACGAAGGTATAAATATAATATGTTAATACCTTCATGATGGTACCAATACGAATTTAGTTCGTTTTTTTCATTTTTAGGAGGGGTGACTATGCTATTTTTCTTGAAAAAAATTGATGCTCAACGGCAAGAAAAACAAATTTGAGTCATGGGATTCGGGGATTAATTCTACTGCGTGATTGATTTTTACAATACAGGATTTTTTTAATCTCTTGAACAATGTGGAAACTGAATAACTGCAGTGACATCTACAAATAGGAGGAAGGTGTATGTCACATATTTTATACTTGTTAGATCAGTGAAATTTTACTATATTATTAAAATATCGAAGAAAAAAAAATTAACCTAAACAATTAACGCAATCATATTCAATATTTATTTTACATAACTGGTTAATAAAGGTGTCATAAAATGGCATTTTTCATATAAGTCCTGCATAATGTCCTCGAATAGTCGTATTGGGCCTCGGACAGCCGTATTGGGCCTCGGCTTTGCCTCGGACAAATACGGCTATCCTTGGCCCAATACGACTGTCCTTGGACATAATACATGACTTATATGAAAAATGCCATTCTATAACACTATAATATGATTTGTTAGTGTAGATGATATTCATTGTATCTCAAGTTATGGAAGTGCAAAAACTCTCATTTGAACATACAAAAGAAAAAAAAGAAAAAAACAAACAAAAAAAAAGGGGAAAAAAAAACAAAAAAAGGAAAAAAAAAAAAACAAAACAAAACAAAAAAAAAACACTGTGGTCAAAACTTACTTTTTGAAATATTGGTCTGCAATTTTTAGGGTGTGTAAAACAGCATGCGTCAATTTCTATCTCCAATGATAGGTAATTTATTTTTCAATCAGAATTTTATCTATAATTGTTAGTTTCATGTCGTTATTTTGAAATTTGTAAAACAATAAATTCTATAAAAAAGCATTTTATTTCTGTACTTTGTAGCTGTCTAACGTCATTGTTTTCTGTGTTCTCGTTTTGGCCATGTCTTTGGACTTCGATTTTTCTCCTTGACATTTACCCCATTTCCTTTCTTTTTCATACTATTTCTTTGGTCCTTCGGTATTCTACTGCCGCTGTTTGAAAACATAGAAAATGATAAAAGAATTGTAGCCTATTGAATTTGGTCATTATACGTTCTCATGTCAATAAATTTATGCCTTGATCTGATCATCGGTCTATAATTGTATAGTATCACAATAAATTATGAAATACATTAAAGAGATATAACTCATGTTAATCTAGTATGCATATAATAAAATGCACACTGTATAACTCCAGCTTCTCTTTTATTAAAATAACTACAGTTCTTATAACAATTTTTGCAGACATTCTCATTTTGATCTGCCTATAATGCAATTTAAAACACTTTTTATTTAAATTAAATTTGTTATTTAAATTTTCATAGATTCTTTGAATTTCACACAAGATAACTGAATAAGAACTTTCATATCACATTTGAAACAGGAATTTGGAGATAGGAAACCTTGTGATATTGAAGGAAGGCATGAGTTAGCGGGATTGACTATTCCTGAGATGCTTACTCTACCGGTGCATTTGATCGCACCCATGGTTTTTATTGGGTTTTAATTGTTCATCTGTATGTGTATCTTCATTTCTTTTTTTCTGTCTCCTACTCTTATGTGATGCCCTTGTGTCTTGGGGCTTTCGATGTTGCCGTTATCCCTTGATTGTTCGTGTTTTGACGGACGGTTGGAATCTCACTTACGTAACTACGCTATTGAATAAATATAAACTCCTAAAAGAAACAAAGTATTTATTAACTTGAAGTGTATCATAACATTTCCAACATAACAATGTTTTGCTACCTTTTAAATAGACGAATAACAATTAAACTGGAGAGATACTATAGTATAGAATATTGTTCAAAATAAATGAATAAGCGTTTCCATCCATCCACTGGAAGTATTAATTTTTTTGTTTGCGTAATGAAAGAACCCTCTTGATGACAACAATAAACTCGAAAGTCAAGAATTTTTGTACATTGTATATCTTAAATGAAAACCGGGGTGTTCAGATAGTATAAGTAATTGAATAGCTTATTACCTTTTTGTAATTCTGCCTGAAAGTAAAATAATACCAAGTATCACAAATTACTTCGACTAAAGTAAAACAGGGAAATGTTTCGGTGCAAAAAAGTGCAAACGCCTAAACGGATCTACATAAAAAAAACATGAAATGTCATGTGACTTATTATTTGATCATTCGTTGAATATTTTTGGTAGTCTTTATCTCGTACTAGTTATTAAATTCAAGCCACCCTAATGTGAGACAACACTTACAAATGGGTGAAAAACAAAATTATCGAAAAAGAGTTGTCTATATCAATGCCATCGTTGAGAGGAAAACGGAAAACTATACCATGTTTGTATGTTTGTTCAAAACTTAGGAGAATCTCCCTCTTGCATAGCTCTGTCCTTAGCTGATTTTGGCTATTCTATTTAGATAGTAATTGTTCTCTAACAGTCTTTACACGTATTTCGGTATATGGATTTCCAATATTTTAATTTTATCTGCACTGAAAAGACATAAGTTGTTGAAATGCGCATATGCAGAATCAAAATTGATAGCAACTTCGGTATTATGTTATTTATTACCACTCGGCCGATTCCTCGGCTGGTGGACTGTTATTCCCCTAGAGTATTCATCAACCCAGTAGCCAGTACTTCGGTGCTGGCCCGAAAACCGATTTTATATGGAAACTTGCCATATCTAAATTATGGGTATTTCTTCTCCGAAGTTACGACATCGTAGGTCACATGGCCGAAGAGTTAATTATAATATAAAAAGCAAACGTAAGAACCTCATCAATGTTAAAGATCTATATACTGTTTTAAAAAACAATGGGCGGCATGGTTTGTTCACACAACTTTGTTCTATACCTGTCACACATCTCGAGTTTAAATATCTCTAGAATGTGATACAATGTCTGTTAATAGTCCGCTCTACTAAATGTTCAAAAATTATCGACGCTTTTTGCTTTCATCGACTTTATCTTAGAATCGACAAACCGAATGAACACAAAAAACAATTTTTGAAAATTAAATATATCAATAAGGGTATCGATTTTATATATATTGCAGGCATTTTTCGGGACCCTGATGTTCAAAAACTTGTTCCAGTTTATTTTGATAATCAGGACATGCCTGTAATCTCCTTTACTTACAAAAAACCTACTAGAAGTATTTGTTTCAATTACTCTTCTATTACCTGTGATTTTAATTTCGAGAAAACTACCCTAGCAGCAGTGACTGTTCCACTTCGCCTTATGGCTATGACCCTTGTGGGCATATATTAACTGGGGACTTGAGCATTTTTGTAGACAAAGTTAGACGATTCTTTAGAAAAGGGCCTAAATATCGCCTACCTTCGAAAGCTTGTTTCGACATCATTAAAGACTCGGTTACCAACTATTGTATAAAATGGTGCAGACGAGAAAGAGCAGACAAACATGCTCTTAATATATTTAAAGATAAAATCATTAGTAAAGTCACCAACAGAATTAATTTCTATAAAGAAACTTATTATGAGTCACCAACTAAGCTGTCTGTTAACCGAATTAAGTCCAAACTGAAAGAACTTGGTGAGAAATATGTGTTTGCACCTGTCGACAAAGCTTCAAACAACGTTGCCATCATCTGAAAAAAAACTTTATCGATGTCCAAAAAAAAACGAATTGGCAAAGTGTAGCACTTTTAAACGTACAAATTATGACGAGAAAACGCTCACCAAACAACATTACAAGGATACAGAAACACTCAAAGTTCAACCTAAAGATAACATACTACCTACTATGTACTGGATTCCTAAACTTCACAAAAATCCCTAAAAACATCGTTTCATTTCGGCTTCAAGTAATTGTTCTAGCACAAATTTGTCCATCAATTTAACCAGTGCACTTACTTGTATAAAGGAGTTAGTCAAAAACTATTGTAAAAAAACATATCAAAACTCTGGTTTAAATTACTTTTGGAGTGTAAAAAATTCTATTGAAGTTTTAGATAAATTACAATCTATAGATAAACCAGTTTCATCTATTGACAGTTATGATTTTTCTACACTTTATACAACCCTTCCACATTATTTGATTAAATCTAAATTGGGTGAACTTATTAAATGGTCTTTAAAATTTTCGGGTCTTCAGTTTATTTGCTGCAACAAAAAGCAAGGATTCTTCTCCAATATCTCTTACAACAATTATTGCTTCTGGACATGTGATGATATGATTAAGGCACTGAAACTCTTGCTAGACAACATTTATGTTCGTTTCGGCACCATTGTTTATCATCAGGTCATTGGAATCCCAATGGGTACAAATTGTGCACCTCTCATTGCAGATCTTTTTCTGTACTGTTACGAACGGGGCTTCATGAAAAAACTACAAAATGGAACTGTACCAAATAGTGATAAACTTATTTCTATTTTCAATGATAATATCAGGTATATTGACGATATCCTTACCATTGACAA
>MJUU01067327.1:113079-126281 GCA_002080025.1 Modiolus philippinarum | reverse complement strand
TTTGATTTTTCTTCCGTAGTGCGACAGTGTTTTACCAGCAGACTAGATTCCTTGAGCTAGCCGGCAGTTTAGCGGCGAGCACTCTTTGACCCTTCTTTCAAAATTACGTTTTGTCATATGCTTTTTCTGTTCCAAGATCATGGTCATTGAGTTAGTAGTCTACCTGTATTGGGTTTTATTTGCATGTTTATGATACTATAGGGAAACGGGATAGAGAAAGAGGAGGTTTGGGTACCCATAAACCGGTTTAACCCTACCACTGGCTTTTGCTAGTGTCGGTACCAAGTCCGGCTATCCCGAGTTCCTATCGTTATTTGTGTTTGTCTCTTGTTTTCATAATTGTTTTTCTGATGCAGTTTGCTTGTAAATTGTGGCATGTGATTGTAGTTCCCGGCCATTGCAGGTGTTTGCTGTTATCCTGTTTTTGTAATTTAATAAAATTTTGTTCAATACTAAGGAGAATCTCCATCTTGCATAGCTCTGTCCTTAGCTGATTTTGGCTTTTCTATTTAGATAGTATTGGTAATTGTTCTCTATCAGTCTTTACACGTATTTCGGTATATGGATTTCCAATATTTTAATTTTATCTGCTCTGAAGAGACATAAGTTGTCCAAATGCGCATATGCAGAATCCAAATTGACAGCAACTTCGGTATTACTGTGAAAGTACTAATGTTCGTGGGGTTCCAATTTTCGTTGATTTCGTGGTTCTTTTAAACCACGAAATTAAGTTCCCAACGAAATGCATTTTTCTCATAGAGTTTTAAGGTAGGGACTTTGCCACCAAGAATTTAAGTACCCACGAAATAGTGATTTTTATGAAAACCACGAAAATTGATGTCCACGAATAAAAGTGCTTCCACAGTATGTTATTTAATAGACCATTACAAAACTTGTTTCAATGTTCTTCATGACAAAGGAAATCGCTAAGAAGCAAAAACTATACCTGCTATGAATTTAAAGCTAGCATGTAAAATTAATCTTAAATATTTATTGCTATTCTCATTTTCAATTGTTTTATAGTTTTCCTTTACCTTAAACATTTTAAGCACGTTCCTGTTATATAGTGTCTGTGCAAGTTTATACGGGGTCTCCATCTGTAACAGAAAAAGGATGAGCAATTTATTTAGAATAAAAAATTGTAATCAGGAATAAGGGAATGCATCTGTTAAATCTAAGGCTTTTATAGAATGGTACAATCAAAAACACATAACAAAATACCAAAGTTACTGTGAATTTAGTTTCTGCATATGCGCATTTCGACAACTGATGTCTCTACAGTGCAGGTCAGATCAAAACATTTGAAATACCGTCAATCGGAGTATGTGTAAAAGCTGATAGAGAACAAATAACCAATAAGATCTAGATAGGAAAGCAAATTAGCACAAAACAAAACCTGCACTGGTCTTTACCCTATAAAGAACTTCAGTTGGAACACATAATCATATAAAACAAATGTGTAGAGTTCTCACAGTTGACGCTACAAGGAAACGACTTAGTACAAACCCTGAATAAATTAAATAAACAAACAATGAAAAGATATGGGGCAAATGTGCGAAGTTCCTACAAAAACATGGCAAACCAAGCCATGGAATAACGCTTTTTTATATTCGTCATCTTGAGACCTTCAACTATTGGCTTTGCTCATACTACATACATGTTGTAAGTTTAATACGACCCTTAGAACCGGTTTGAGAGTTTTCTTACAATCGACTTGATGAGTAAACTTTGTCGTCCGATAGCTTAAGACAGTATGCTTTTGTCGGGCAAAGGATGACAGCGATTGTAAGAACACATTGCCATTTAAATAATCCCGCATCCATGACCAGAAAAGACATGGATGTAGCGTTGCTCGACAATTAGCAAAAAAGTCTGCTCGAACCGGTGCTAGGTGCCGTCTTGAGCCTACTATGAGGTATGAGCGCAGCTCATTGTTGAATGCCTCTTTACAGAAGATTCTTAATGGAACAATAAAATTCAAAGGGACTGCTACTTGATGTTCAGTGACAGAAAATAGATGGGAATAAAGTACTATTTAAAAAAGTTAAAATTTACCTTTACATTTTTCGTGAACATGTCTGCTCCGTTGGTTATCAAAGCGGTGGCTACTTCGAGGACACCATCATATCTATTTTTCATTAGACATAAATGAAGAGGTGTATTTCCCTGAAATATGAAATTAATTAATGAATGCTCATTCTTCTTGTTTGTGTACGCGTTATGTCCAATTCATTTTAAACCTTATAGTTCATTTGATTTGGAAGGTGTAAGACGAGCTACATTCCCGCCAGTATTTATATCATAACAATACAATGAAAATACAGTCCACATGAATTGAAATGTCTATAATTAAAAGTATCAAATAATATATTGACTACACTAGAACGACAAAATTTAATAAATACACATCATAAATGCCTTAATCGTTGGCATCGGAAAAACCCCGGACTCGGACGCGTGCTCCATGCTCTATGACGTCATGAAAGGGGAAATAATTCACCGATGTCAACAATGGCGTTTTGACGATGATTTGTTTGATTCTTTTGAGGCTGAAAGGGGGGGGGAATAATCAAACACCAGTGAGAATGTCCGAAAAAAAACAACATCAAAGACACCCTCGGGTCAGATTTCTAGCGTTTTGGACTCGGTAAACTTCGTCCGAGTAGTCCATTGAATAACCCCCGTGCACCCCCCACTTCTCAACCCCGTCCATTTTTTGAGTCTGTTTTTTTAAGTCTCTTCAAAATAAAACACTTTAACACGAGGCACAACCTGCACGCACTGGCGGAACAGGGCCCATTTTTGACCCACCTTCCGAAATTTTAGAAAATTTCGTTTTTCGTTCAAGTTTTTCTTTCAGTTGTTCAAAATGTTGACCTAATGCCTACCAATGTTCCCAGTTAAAAAAAGCGAGGTATCAAATGATTGCTTATTGTATGAGCTTCACAAAGAACCCAAGCTTTTACAATTCCATGCCCAATACGTTCCATAGCGGCATTAAACGTACCGCTACCCCAATGAAATATTGACGAAAAATTTGATATCTTCATTGAAATTGAGTAAATGGTGAATGAAAGGATATGGAGTAAATGCACATGAGACAAAGTCTCTACAAATACATGGTAAAAAACAAGCAAAGGAACAACGATTTTATTGTTGTTCTTCATCTTGAAGTCACCGTGAGGCATTCAACAATGAGCTTTGCTCATACCTCATAGTAAGTTCAAGACGGTCCCTAGCACCGGTTTGATAAGTTTGATGGTCTAAAGAACCGACAGAGCATCTCAATTCCCATTTCTGAAAATTTTTGTTAGTTTTTTAATCTATTTTCTTGAATATAAACTTTGTTAACATGATGTTAACATGCTTTTAATGACAAAAGTTTAATTTTTAAATGGACCAAATAAATGGATCTTTGAATATTTCCGATTTTGACTAAGTTTTATCATTCTTTTGCTAAATATTATTTTTAAGTAACAATTATCATTTAAAGTACATATCAAATAATAGCTTATTTTATTTGCTTTACAACTATTACAAATAAGGCCATTTTTAAGTAATATAACCATCATAGATCCACAAAACTTACCCCTACCCCAACAAATTTACTCTAAAATTGTTAATTTTTTATCTTTGTTCGCATAAAAATAACCAGAACACGTAAGGTGTGTGTTGTATATGACAATGTTGCATGAATTATATCATGATTTCGTATATTAGCAGCCATTTGATGACTTAAATTCAATATTTGGTCCGAAATTGATGAAAATTTGGAATTTTCAACATTTCAGATTTCTACAAAGTTCACTGTTAAATAGTTATATAATTTATGCCAAATCTGGAGGATATATCTACAGATATACCAATTAATTGTTCTAAGCAATATATCAGTTGACTAAAATCATTGATTAGAAAAACAAGGAGTGATTAATGTGACTCTAAATACCGAAAATTTTACCCCTACCTCAACAAATTTTCCCTAAAATTGTCAATATTTTTCTACGTTGGGGTAAAAAATAGCCAAAAACACGCAAAATCAGCATTGCATATAACAATGTTGCATGACTTATATTATGATTTTGGTATTTCAAATTCCTCTTGTCAACTTAAACTCAATATTTTGCCAAAAATGTATGAAAATGGGATTGTTTTTGCATTTCATGTTTGTCAAAAATTTACTTTTAAATCGTTATATGTGGGGAAATGTGGAGGATATTTCTTCCGATACTGCTCTCATCGATTCTAAGTTATCTGTCTCTGTTGTATCTCTGTTCCCCCTTTTTGTTTCTGGTGTTGCCATTGTCCTTGGATTGTTCGCTTTTGGATTGACGATTCGGTTCTCACTTATTTTATCTTAAAACACTGTTTAGAAAAACAAAGAGTGTTCAATGTGACTCTAAATACCGAAAATCTTACCCCCACTCAATCAAAATTAACTTGAAAATCCCCAAAATATGCCTACCTTTACATATATATGAACAAGACATACTAATGTTTTGCTATCTTTGCAAAAGATACATTTGATATATTGTAATATTTACTTTCAACACATATGGGTAAAATTGAATATTTTGGGCGATTTTCGTGAAAAATGTGAATTTCCGGCATTTCAGAATTTTACGAAATTCAAAGTTGAATTGTTGAATAACCTCCCATTAACCATGTGCATGATCTTATTTGTGATATATCGGAGTCTCTGTGTATTTTGGTGTTTGAAAATAATATGTCATTGGACCTTTATACAATGCTTAAGCTTTTCAAGCTGAATAAAATGAAATAAATTGTGTTGAATATTTGTGGGAAGGAGTAATGTATATGCAATTTTTGAGAGTGTAGTTAATCTTAAATGGTCAAAAAACATACTTTCTAATAGCGTAGATATATATGAAGTTACGTTTCAAACTCATGAAGTATTTACATCTCTAGGTCTAAGAGCAAAAATTCTGAAAAACGTAAAATTGCCATTTTGCATAAAATTTCGAGCAGAAAGATCAAAGAGATACCTATTAAAATGTTTAAATCTACCTAAATGGTTTTCTGAATGTCAGCTAAAGTGAAAGGGTTTGCATAAAACATTTTCTTTTGATCAATTAGAGCCTGCCTGAATATTTTAAATTTTCTTTTAATTTTAAGGGGGAGGAGTGCTAATTTTGGCATTTTTTAACTAACAATAAATCTGAAACTAATTTTTTTTCGTGCAATTTGTTACATATTATATATCATTATTACACGGAAATTTATTTAATATAAATTCAAATTTGTACGATCTTAAAGTCGGAAATTAAAAAATCGAAAAATATTTAAAATTACGAAAATTTCCATTTTTCAAAAAAATCTAATTTTTATGGGATTGATGGTCTTATTTTCCAACATTGTATCACAATTGATAAATTAGGTAAATCTAAAAGGAGTTGACAGCTAAAAAAACGTCATTTTCGTAATTTTTAGCAGGAGGAGGGATAACTTTTTTGTATTGCAAGATCATAAAAAATAACGTAATGTAGCCAATCTCGTGTTCATTGTGAAGGATATTAAATGAGTTTGAGTTTAGTACCAAAAATTTCAGTACATCTAACTTATCTACAGAAAATTATTTAGCTTTAAAGATGAAATTTGGGTTAAAACGAAAATGCAAGAATTTTTCGTGATGTACTATAAAAGTGGCCCCATACTGTTTCTGTGTGCAGGTTATTCGTATTAACATAATATATAAGAGGGAATATAAAATTACGGAAAATAATCAGTCTGGATCATAAAGTAATGAGAACCGAATCGAATAAGTTGGGGTGCACGGAAAGTGATTTCAGCACATGACCTACAGGAGGGGGTTTAATTTTGCATTTCTTAACTCCGCAGTTTGTCTCTGACGTTTAAAACATATTCTTAAACGACATAACATCCATATTCTAGGGTAATATATAAATTCTATAAGAAATATACATGTCAACAACAAATCAGTGGAAATTCTAGAAAACTGAAAATATTCCATTTTGCACACATTTTCGGATAGAATGATCAATTATACCTCACTTAGACAACAGTTTAATTGCATTTAAATGGTATTCTGTATGTGCGATATAGTGAAATTTAAGCTAACATTTAAATAAAACATCATATGAAGCATTTATGGTATGAATATTTAGATTTTTCCTTAGATTTTCAGGATTGTGCTTATTTCGACAATTGTGAACCTAACTGAAGATTGAAACAAAATATTGTGGACTCAATTTGTTGCTCAAACATCATTAAACGTTTTTGCATAGGCAATTAAGAGATACATATCCAGATTTTTAATATTCTAACACTGGAAAGTCATAGTATTGAAAATATTGAAAATCAAAGATGTAGATACTTAAAATAAAAATCTGTGCACTTTAATGGTGTTATTTTTCAACCTTGTGTCACAACTGATAAGTTAAGTGCAAAAAGTACAGCAAACTACCAAAGCTGTTTATCTATAAGGAATTAAAAGAAACTAGAGGATGACATGCCAAAGCGCAAGGTTTAGATTTAAAAGTGGTTATTTGTAATAATGTATGTGTCTGTAAGACACATATTGTGCCCACGCAAATTATATTTGGCTGTGTACCCTCTGTTTCAAAATCACAACAACAAAAAATTTAAGAAAGACGACTAAGTCCAACAAATGTAAAATTTTTTTTCATATGTTTCATTCTGAAAAGGGATATAGGAGGACTGAAAAAAAAATCGTTTAGATGGGAAAGGGGGTTGCACGGAAATGATTTCAATCCATGACCTAGAAAACTTGAAATCTTACCCTTTTGTGTCTGAGATTTTTCTCTTTGACCCTCGCCCTGGTGTAAGATTATTATAATTATCACCAACAATTTATACATTATGCTTAACAATGTGAATAAATCAGATATAAATAATAAAAAAAAACATTTCATATCCTTTCATTGTTAGCTATAAGGTCTGTAAGTCTCGTCATGTGACTCACGAGAATCCACGATAAACAGGCAATTCAAAAGCTCTTCCCGCCAAAACATGACGTCTGAGCATTATGGCGTTCAAATTTTTGATTGAAACGTCATATATCTTTGTTCAAAATGTAACTTCCGGGTACATTTTCTGATCCCAGAAGTTCCAAAATTGTACGAGACTTACAGGCCCTATTATGATATATTAAGTAACACATACCAAAGTGTCTGTTGCTTCTGTGTCTGCATCATGTTTCAGAAGGATCTCCACGCATCGAATATGATGTTCATACGAAGCCAGATGGAGCGGTGTTCTTTTCTGAATTAGATTGCAAGAAAAACAACATACTGTATGGTTGTTATATTTCGTGTGGTATTAATTTTCGCACTATTCGTGTTTTACACGTCAAGCGCGAAAATGAATACCTGCAAATATGACATTGTTAACCGGAATATGAATTAAATTGTAAGAAAAAAAAACAACTTATGCCCGGCTCTACTTTACATGCTTGTAACTTAGAGTAATTATAACTCTGGACGTTTGACGACAAGCGTGATGATTTCATGGCAACTTTTCCAATAGTGAACTTTCTGTTTTGAGCAATAATTTTCAAACATGTCAACGGTCTTACATCACAACTCGTTCGCAATTGTATTTGTACCTCCTGTTATTTAATTGCAAAACGATTTTGTCTACGGACAAACAGGACGAAATTACCGTCTCGAAATATATTATGTTGAACCTGACGTTTCACAATAATTACCATGATTTGACAAATCATTACAATGACTGACGAACAAAGACTCCGACAAAACCGGACTTTTCAATTGGAGGAGAATATCATTCATGCCCTTCCGAAAGACCTTGTTATACCTCGATCCATTGTTTTAAGGTTCACACTTGCTGGTGCTTCAGTTTTGTTGTCTTCTTGATTATATTTGTTTATTTGTGTTGTTTTTGTCACATTGTCTATATATTGTCATATTTAAAGCCTTGACCCGTCTTTATCATAGGGTCCCAGCCCTGAGAAATTTGTCATCTTGGCACTGTAGCCAATCAAGAAAGTCTGTAAAAATCATGATTAGGATCGTAAAATGTCTGTAGGGACACTACATATAAAACCAATGTGACTTTTAGCTTTGATTTATGACGTGTTAATATTTTGGCTCTGTAGGTTGCATGTGTCTTCGGGTAAGACATACATGAAGTGCCAATATTTGGTAAGTAAGATTTGGTTCGCTGAAGTAAAGTAAGCCTTTATACTGACATATGTTCCTGAGACTCGAGGATTTAAGTGCATGTATGTTCCTTCAAACATAAGAGGGAACCAACAATTACTCCTAGTAATGTGATGCAAAGTATAGTCAAGTATAATGATCAAATGTTGCATAAAGACGCGTAAAAGGCTGTGATGAGAAATATTTTTATCACCAGTAGTTTTCCTATTGTCCGCACACTATGGAGTAAGTAAAGAATATTCTATATTTTAAAACTTACACGTATTTTAAAAAATCATTATCATATAAGTGGTTAAGAAATCATTATCATATGATCTGTAGAATGCTACTAATTATCAAGCTCCTTTAAATAATTTAATAAAAGACCCAAGATGAATTAAAAAGGGAAACTTGTTTTCGTTGACTGAAACATTTAGAAATGGTTGTTGCACAGAAAGACCATATCTGCGTGAATTAATTCCACCTCAGGTAGGTCAAAGAGCATAACTATTCTACTTTTACGAATATTCTATGTACGTGTTTAAATCAGTTTTGCTTTCTGTGTAGTTGTCAGCAAGGACAAATAGCTTTAATTTTTTAAGTTTGCAAGAATTTGTGTAAGTAATAAATAGTCAGAAGACATTGTCTGCATTGTCTACAAATGGAGTCAAAAGGCAATTGATTATGTTTATTTTACATCATTTATCATTTACACTGGTGGATCCAAAAGGGGGGTGGGGGTCCGGGGTTGGAACCCCTTTTTGGACAATGATAATTTTTTAATGATTATCCTGCTGTTTTACTAATAAATACCCCCAAAATTTTTAGCGTCTCTCTCCGTTCGTCAAAATTTCCTTTTGCTCCTTATTGGCTACCTCTCTGGCTTTTCAAATTGCCTGGACCAGCGCCTGATTTATTTCAAAACTTTAAAAGGGTACCAATCCTAAACCGAATTATCAATTTTATGTGAATAGGATTAAACCTTCTCCAAGCTTTCTCAACTGGTATAACTTTCAAGTTTTGAAAATTTCCAAAATTGCAATCCAGTATTGTCAAAATTGTTTGGTAATACATGAATCCACAATTGATGGAAAAAATACAAGGAATTTTTTGGAAAATATTTTGTCGTCTGATTGTCTTATGCACCTTGCTGCCCCTTTCATCAAAAGTCACTAGTACTGAGGAGATGGGACTCAATATAGATGCATAATTTTTATTGTTCTAAATGTAAATATTAATATAAGAAAGATAACAGGAAACACCTACAATGGCCGTAAACCACAATCACATGCCACAATCCATGTTTTATTGTTTATAATTGTTTGTGTTTTGTAAATGTATGCTGTCAACCCGTAAGGGTAAAAAATAGCATTTATATACTTGAGTAATGATCAAAGGACAAAAATAAAAATCAAAGGGATTTTGGCAATTTGAAGAAAAATAAGTCTTATGTCCAACACTTGACAGGACAAGTACACTCTACAATTTAAAGGAAAATATCAAATTTATATTCAGCCATATTATATCATAATGTATGATTCACAATCCTCAACATATACCTCAATGGTATAAGTCCATGTTACACCAGAGCGCATTGCAATCTCAACTTTGATCTACGTAATTGTCGGTCTTTGAACTGAATTTTTACAATTTTTCGTGTAGCATAGCAGACGCCAAGTTGTCTTCATTTCACCGAGGATTGCCAATTTTCACAATTACTTGATCATTATGTTATTTAAAGCGTAATGCCATTTAATTTTGCGAGTTTTCAGTCAAAATATAACCAGCATCACAAAAGACCAGTGTTCAAATAAAAGGAAGGGATATTATCTCATCTTCAACTTCAAGGTAAGAGACTCATGATCTCATTCATTCGTAATTTCATTTTCGGTGAAGTTTATTTGAGGTATTACATTTCACTTTGAGAGCATTGCCATCAGAGTGTCCTCGGTACCCTCACATATATTGTCATATATTGATATTGTAGCACTCCCAGTTCGAAACGACCGCGGTCGCGGACTAAGTTTGCAGTCTGTTACGGAGGGAAAAGTGCCAAAAAGACCATTTTGCTTTCATTTCGTTCACTTCTCAAAAATTACTATTCATGGTCAAGGTGGCATTTCTCGTCATAGTCCAACAAACGTAATTTGTCCGGGCCCATGAAGATCTAGGCACTGGTTGATCGATGATAAGAAGTCACACCGTTTGAATCATGGAAGGGGGGAAAGAATCCGGAATATTTTTTACTATTTGACATGTTTCTTAATCACAACAATACTACTAAATAGCGAAAAAAACCCAAACAAACAAACAAACAAACAAACAAAAACAATTTCTAAACTGCTGAACGGGAATTTCGCGGTTCATGTCTCCATGCAGCACGAACTAGTTTCCGGTTGAACGGATTGCCGTTATGGTTACCTCGTGAAATGGCAAGGAGACCAGACGGGATTTTTTTTGGCGTTTAAACCCATTCACCTGACACATATGATTTAAGTAATCAGAAAAATTATTAGCAATTAATTTTTGGTTACCTGATTAACAAAAAGAGGAAAATTGACAATTTTTCAAAAAAAAAAAATGTATAAGTTATGTTGAGAAATAAAATCAGCCATTGAATGAAGCTGATTTTGTCATTTAATATTTTGGTCGTACAAAAAGGTCAGATGATAGGCAGAAAATAATTGAAGGCACCAATATATATCTTTGGATGACATTCCTACCATTATCAACTCTGCAGATTTTCATTTCGTAAATAGCAACCGAATTCACATCATTTCACAACTTCCAAACGTTTATATTTTATCTGCACTGAAGAAATAAGTTGTCGAAATGCGCATATGCAGAAACCAAATTCAAAGTAAGTTCAATATTTAGCTATTTGATCGGAAAAATAAAATGATGCTAAAGAATTCACATCAATTTGACCGGAGAAATAAAATGATGCTAAAAAATTCACATCAATTTGACCGGATAAATAAAATGATGCTAAAAAAAAACAAGACAAGATTCTAAAAGAATAATTTATAAATACTAAACTAAAGAAAGAACTTTGTACATGCTAGATACTTCTTTGCATATAAACTTCTTCCTTTTGAAAAATGTTACCTTTTCGTGATATATAAAACATAAGTCTGCACATCGAAAAAATTAAAGTGTTTCGTTCTTTGCTGAATAAAAAGGAATTATAAATTTAAATGTTCGGATTGATTGTTATTATGTACCTTTTAAGTTCGGTATTTTGTTACAATTGGGTGGATGCCTTTACTAGTGGACTGTTAGTGCCCGAGGGTATTTACCAACCCAGTGTCAAGTACTTCGATGCTAGTCCGAAAATCCAAATTTAAGAAAAATTTGCTCAAAATTAAGGAATATCTCCCTCTTGCACAGCTCTGTCCTTAGCTGATTCTGGTTTTACTTTTTAGATCTTATTGGTAATTTGTTCTTTGTCAACTTTTAAACATTTCAGTTGATAGATTTCCAAATACTTTTTTGATTTTGATTCGCACTGAAGAGACAAATGTTGATGGAATGCGTTACTCATAAACATGTAAAAAACAACGACGATAAGAGTATCCTTTATTGCTTTTTTAGTTTCCTCCAGCTGCTCATACTCTTTGGCCTATCTCTGAGCCACCTTTGAGGACTCCTTGACCATCTTTGACCCACCTTTGAGCACTCTTTGACCCATCTTTGACCCACCTTTAAGCACTCTTTGACCAATCTTTGACCCACCTTTGAGCACTCTTTGGTCCATCTTTTTTAATTACGTTTTGTCATGTGCTTTTCTTTTCCAAGATAATGGTCATTGAATATTTCATGAAAGGATATGGAGTAAATGAACATGAGACCATAACATATATGTTAACTCTAACTGCAATAATTTAAATGAGCTGTATGGCCATTTCGGAAATTTATTGCTCATCATTGAGTTAGTTGTCTACCTGTAATGTGTTTTATTCACATGTTTATTATACTAAAGGGAAAATGTAACGATTTCGTAAAAGGAAGATGTGGAGATACTTGCTATTCACGTCGGCAAACTAAGGATGGAGCTATTCACGAGAGAGATCCTCTTTAGTGTAAGAGTGCAACTTTTATGTTTGCTAAATATTCTAGTGCTAGAATTTCTATTCTTTGGCTTAATAACGCTGAAACGTGTTCATCAATCAATGGCAAGCTTATTGTAGTCGGTTTACTCAAAGTGTATAATGCAAATTACCGAAGTTGCCTAATAAACAGTAAATGCTGTATTTTTAAGTGGTTAGAAATTTTATAAAACAGTAAATTTCTTTAATCTATAAAACTAAGCTAAATTTTTCATATCAGAAAGTCTGACTACTGGGCTGGTGAATAACCGCGGGAACATCTGGTCCACCAGCAATGAATTAGAGAAGATATGTGGCAAGAAATGATGCAAACACTATAATAAGCAATATTAACTCACATACATATCTTCAGCGTCTATGTCTGCTTCACGTGCAATAAATAATTCGACTAATTTAGCCTGATTTGATATCGTTGCGACATGAAGTACTGTCCTTCCAGAATTATTAGAACAATTAATATTGACATTGTGTTTCAAAAGGCACTCAATCACTTGAAGACTGTTGTTAAAACAGGCTAGAAGAAGTGGTGTCGCACCCTATAAACAAAAAAAAAAAAAAAAATTGTATGATTATTCACATTCAGACTCGTCTTTAACTTTAAAGTATAAATGATAGGGTTCATAACAGAGAATGATGACTTCGAAATGAGGATAATAATAAAATTTTAATGTAATACTTATATGAAAAAGGTTTTGATTGGTCGAAACTGACAGTTAATTCAACAATCTACACACCTCGGACAGAGTAGGTTCACTCCTACTATGATAACAAATACAGAAGTCAAAAATAGAACATGAAATCGTTTAATTGCATAAGAATCGCAATAACAGTACATTATGTGAATATCAAGGGGCATGTAGACCGCACTTTGATCGTCAAATGTACGACCGACGCCCACGGGTGTTCATGTAATGTACTGTAATTTTTTAATTAC
>MJUU01067327.1:67719-112051 GCA_002080025.1 Modiolus philippinarum | reverse complement strand
TATTGAAAATTTGTCGCTTATCATGCACTCAATATTATTAACAATATTTTCTTTTTGTTTTACTTCTGTGGTAAATTAATATCAAAGTACCAAAGTTATTGTAAATGTAGATTATAATGCAACATTTATATAACGGAAGATTTGAATGGTCAGAACTGACCGTCCATTCCACCATCTACACACCTTGGTCAGGGTAGGTTCCCTGTAAAGTCTGGTTCCTTGTATAGTACAAATACCCAAAGATAAGATTAGAACATAAATCGATGAATGATCTTCAATTGAATTGGAATCGCAATAAAAGTACATTATTTGAATACCCAAGTGCGTCATTCTTGATTTGACGGTCAAAATATCCGTTAATAAACTACATTTTGACCGTCAAATATGCGATTGACGTCCTCGAGTATTCAAAAAATGTACAGTGTTATTGCTTAATTGTGCATATTGCCATTTCGACAACTTATGTCTTTTCAGTGCAGACCAAATCAAAATATTTTTGACCATTAACCTAAAATTTGTAAAATCTGATAGAGCACAAAAACACAATGTAATCAAGCAACGGCAGTAGAATACCGAAGGAACAAGGGAAGCGATGACTACAAAAATCGAAGTCCAAAGACATGGCAGAAACGGTAACAGATAAAAACAAAGACAAAACAAGGACGTGAGACAGCTACAATGCACGGAAATAAAAAGATAACATTAAGAACTAAGGCACTCATAGTGTGAACTCCCATGAAAACCGGGAGTGACATCAGGTGCTCCGGAAGGGTAAGCATGTCCTGCTCCACTAGCGACACCCGTCACACTATCAGTGAGGTATATGTTGTTTTGAAAGTACTGATTTTAGGCTGATTGGAATTGCCATTTTCTAACCCTTAGACAAAACCAATAAAAATCCATGGTACGTGTTATTTCTCTAACCCTCAAACAGTACCAAGGTAAACATTTGAAAAGCTGTTGTAAGTCTCTTAAGTATTTAAACATTAACCAGGACAAATCAGTAGCACGAACATAATAACAAAGACAAAACTAAAATCTTACAGTATGATATACAAGACAACACAAAAAACTAAAACCACTAACAGTGTGAACTCCCATTAAAACCGAGAGTGACATCAGGTGCTCCGGAAGGGTAAGCATGTCCTGCTCCGCTAGCGGCACCCGTCACACTATCAGTGAGTCAATCTGGGGTTGAGTCAAATCCGGTTATGTCAAATCCGTGAAGACGTGAAATTTAGCTGAAAATGTCCGTTTTCATTTGGGACACAGACACGTCATATCTGTCAATGATGTCATGGTGACGGCCATAGAATTTCTGAAGGGATGAAAGTAACAAAGGCTGAACAAATCCCTGACTAAGCAGCTTTTGGGACAGTGTTTTTGCTCTAACTAAAAAGTCACTGTATAAACTGCATGCCCGACAGTAACGAATCAACTGTGAAATGTACACTCCATAGGCTGGAGAGGCAGGTATATTGCTGCTCAGAAAGGGAAAGTTCACAATTGGGAAGTTAAAATCATCACGTTTGTCATACAGCTTAGATTTCAAACGTCCCTTTTCGTCAATGTAAATTAAAAGATCTAAATACGAAGCTGAAGTAGGTGTATCGGTAGTCTCTTTAATTTCAAGCTCATTGGGATAGATCTGGTGTAAATACTCCTTGAATTTTGGATTATTAAGAGAAAGTACATCGTCTATGTAGCGGAAGCTGAAATTGAAGGACTGGGCTAAATGTTTTTGTTTTTTCTGTGTAAGCCCTTGTAAAAACTTCGCCTCATATGAAAAAAGGAAGAGATCAGCTAAAAGTGGCGCGCAGTTAGTTCCCATGGGAATCCCGATTGTCTGTTGAAAAACACGGCCTCCAAATTCGACAAAAATATTATCTATTAAAAATTCCAACATCTTGATTACGTCATTCTCAGTGTACTTCTTGTTTGACTCAGTGTGGTTCTTTACAAAATATGTTTTGTCTTTCCCTACTGCTAAATAAGTGTATCTGCGTTCTCCAAGAAGATGAAATGGGAAGCCAAAATTAGCTTAGAACAGATGTTTGTGAGTAGTTTTATGCAAAAGTTTGTAAAATTGATATATTGCAAGTTTTCATATAAAATCGGGTTTCGATTTAGAAAAGCCCAAATCAGCTGAGGACATAGCTATTGCAAGAGGGTCATACTCCTTAGTTTTAAACAAAACATTCATAAAGTCAGAGATTTCAACTTTCGTATAAAATCGGTTTTTGGAATTCGAAAACTGAAGCTCAAAAGTACATTAAATTTGTTCATAACTGCAACAGTATTCTGCTTACTATTTTTCAGAACAGTTTGGCTGTTGCAATTTTTTCATCGTTGCAGTGGAAATCTAGACCGGACAGTTAGTATACAATGGTTAAAGATTTTCCTCTAACTAAAGCCTAGGGAGGCACCCGGCCAGCTCTACACTCAGAACTTCTTAAACCCCTGATGTATGGTGTTTGCTAAAGATACTGAGGAAGAATAATAGATTTTTGAATTTGTGAATTAACAACTTGCATCAATTTTCAAATTCACTTTTTCGGGGGGATTTTGAAGGAGAACCATAGGTAAAGAATTTAACCAATTCACATGTCACATGTATTATTCTCTTTTTAACCGATCAGCTACCAAACAGATCTTTCAAACTCATAATAGCGTCATTGACTGCGTGACGGGTGCTGTATGCAGGGCAGGAAAAGCTTACCCTTCCGGAGCACTTGATGTCTCTCTGTTTTTTTTCAAGTTCACAGTGTAAGTTCTTTAGTTTTTAGCGTTGTATTTGTGGTATTTGTATCTTGTGGGTGTTTAGTATCTTCCGTCTTCTGGTGTTCTTGCTTTTGCCTTGTCTCTGGACTTTGAATTATGTAATCTTGTGCTTTGTTCCTTCGGTATTCTACTACCGTTGTTTTATACAAAATAATGTTGTTTTTTTATATTCATTTGAAAATTCCCTTCCTCTGCGATGTTTTTGTACCTTATTGTGTTCTTATTGGTAGAAAAGAGAGATTATTGTAAAGAATAATTGTTACTGAATACCTACTGTTTGGTTTGCAGCATTGATGTCAACATTGTGGTCTATTAGCCACTCCATTAATTCAATGTCCTCATGTTTTGACGCAACAAGTAAAGGTGTAGTCATTGTCTTCAAGATGTATGAGAAAAAAAAATGTACAAATGTAACATATCAAATAAAACTTTATTTAACAAATAATTATAAAAAAACAAAATACCAATGTTATTATAACATATAGTTTCTGCAGATGGCCATTTAAATGTCTCTTCAGTGCAGATCAAATCATAGCGTTTGAAAGTCTATATATATACAACACTTAAAAACTATTTTTTTTAAATCAAAAGTTATTTTGAGCAGTATTGTTATATAAAATGACAAAAAAAAAAGATATTCAATCTAACCAAAGTCGAGCTATAATAAAAAACTAAATGAACTGCTAACAACGTTAGCCCGAAATGCAAATATAATAGGTAATTTGCCAATTACCGACTTTGGTTCCGTTCTTTAAAATTTTGACTCAATCAACGTCACGTGACACCGGACAGGTAGTCACATTTACCGAAGAAACCCTTATAAATCAGCACTCTGGTATATGAAATCTATTGGGATATAAAGCAAATCAAACAGGCACATAAAATGTCATATTATTTTGATAAAGTTTACCAAAGTCGAAGTTTGGAATCCTTAAGGGAAAATAATTTTTACATTTTGGTTAGTTTACGTTGGAAACTAGTCTAGAGTTGCTTCCCTTTGTCCAAGTTTGTAAAACGCGAGGTCAAATTCGGGAAATCCGTTTGAATTGGCAAATGGTCTATTGACTAAAACAATGGACTAATACAAAGAAAATGATAAAAAATGGTGTAATTTTTAACAACGTTATAAACTAGGAAATGGACATGAAATATAGACCTATAATACAGGTGTGATATTTGTTGCTCGAATACATATTTGCTGAACTTAAGATGGCTCACTCATCACATTTTGAATTTGTGTCAGATTTCGGAATTTCTCTGGTATTCTCCAATTCGATGGCTTAAAGAATTTTGCACACGGACTCTCACTTTTTATTTCATGAATGTCTTTTATAGGTCAAATTAAGACATCTGACAAGTTTTCATGAAATTTTTTGTATACAAAGATCTCTTTGTAAATTTAATGAATATTGCTTTAAGTGGCAACTTTCTATAAATGCAAAAAAATCTAAAACAATGATTTTTCAGTCAAAAAACATTTTAAATAAAAATCTTCATTTCTTCTTTGGAGGGGAACAATTGGAAAATGTTCTAAAGTATAAATATCTAGGAAATATAATTGAATCATCTGGGAAGTTTCATTCATCTCACCATGAATTATCAAAAAAAGGGTAGCAAAGTATTATTTTCATTCTTCAAAATACCTTGCACCAATAGACAATATTCCTATTCAGATTCATAAAAAATATTTGAATCTTTGGTTAAACCAATTTTAATGTATAACTCCGAGATATGGTATATGGACTTCTATGAAAAAATCATTAAAGCATCAAAACGAGCGAAACAAAACCCTAATTTTGATATTATATCATTAATAGAGTCAAGCTTCATAGAAAAGATTAATTTAAAATTTTGTAAATATACTTTAGGATTAAGCAAACAATTAGTGAATATAGCTGCTAGAGCAGAACTAGCTGATACATACATCAAAATACAAGCTGTTAAATATTTAGAACGTTTATACCATCATAGTAATAACCAACTTTTGGATGATGCATTTCTACTTTCAAAGTCATTACATCAAAATGGCTCATATTCTTGGTTTACATTTATAACCAATGTATGTTCTACAAATAATGTAGAAATAGATGAAATAGAAAAACTTGATTTTTTTAGAGAAAAGTTTTCTTTTGAGAAGAAAACTAAAATAAACTTTAAAAATAATTATGAAACATTGTTTTTTGAAAAACTAAATACACTTAATGAAAATGATAAAATATTTTTATACAGTAAACTTAAAACTAACTATGAAATCAATGAATATTTATTAACAACAAATTTTGAAAATAGAAAAAAATATATGTAAAATGAGGATTAGTGACCATTTTCTAGAAATAGAAAGGGGTCGATATAAAAAATTAAACAGAAATGAAAGATTATGTCAAATGTGCAATTCAAAAGTCATCGAAGATGAGGTTCACTACTTTTTCCATTGTCCAAAGTATAACAACATACGAAATCAATTTAATATAGTTAATCTTTCCGATACAAAAAGCGAACAAGATAAATTTTTAAAAATTATGTCATCTCCGAATCATTTGCAGTTTGTTGCTCCATTTATTAAAAAGTCTTTAATACTGAGGAAAGTGGACTCTATAGCTGCATGATTCTTTGCTTTATTTTATGTGCTATGTTCGAACTGTCTTGTATATTTGTTTATTTTGTACTGTAATTATATGTATTGCCATCAACTCCCAAGGGAGTAAAATTGTGCTTTTCAATAAAGGTATTATATAACTTCCTAGCTTTTTCACAGAAGAATAGTCCCAATGTTAAATTAAGGGAATAACCAGAGAAATCCATTTCCTGCCAAATGTCTTGAATCTCTGTAAAAAGCAAACAGACCTATTTATTTCTTTTTTTACCATTTCATTAAGTATACAATGGTTAATCATTTAAAATAGGTTTCAAGAAATCCTTGATATAAACAACATCAGGAATGAGCTTCCTTAGAATATGAATCGTAATACAGTGTATTTGCATTATTTGCATTCATAAGTTTAACGAAATTGTTACCAATTTATGTATGGTGTTTATATCCGCTCCAGCATACAGTAGGGCTTTAACAAGTTTGATGCTATCTGTTTCCAAGGCAACAGTAAGACATGTCAATTTCTGCAAATGAAAATGACAATATTCCAAATATAAATTTTAACAACATGTAGTTCGTAGACATGTCACTTTCTACACTTTTAAATTTGAAAAAACCAATCCATTCATATTTGCACACACTTAACTGCCCAATCTTGACCAAATAGAAAAATTAGAAAAACATAAAGTGGCAGTGTGTCTATATCTTACCTTTTAATTTACGATTGTGCATGTTAAAATAGGAACATATGAAGATTTTTGAGTTTTATAAAAACGCATGCTTTATCACGTTCTCTGCTTCATATTTTTCTGACATATTAAAACAAAAATATAATGCAAACTGTGATTACATTCCGTGAATCAAATCAAGAAAAAAAAATAATGTCGGATTGAAGAAAAATCTGCCTGATTCTATTTTCGCCATTTTCAGATCTTTGCATTTTTTCAAATATCTTTTCCTTGATTTAGTGGCCCTTTTTATTTACTTAATCCATGAAGGAGACTAATCTCTATCTCCTGTTAAAATATTTATACTACAACTAATAACAGATTTTGATTATCGCAAAATATTCAACGAATGATAGAACAACGCATGTATTCATGACTGCACTCATGAGTTGAATGTTTTCGACAACCAGAATCTAGGATATGTCACTTCTCGTATATTTAATGGTTTGATTTAAGATTTTTATCATGAACTACATTTCCGATGTTGATCCTCTCAGAAACTAACTTAACAACAACGTTGGCGACGTCTATTGTGACGTCACTTCCTTTAGTGAAATTATGGAAAATAATTTCACAGTTAATTATCACTTTAATTTCACTGAGAAATTTTAATCTTTCTCAGTCCTCCATATAATAAAATCAATTATCTTTGGTTATTTTTTGTGATCAGCGATTTTGTCGTATTTGAGGACCAAACAAAAAGGAGGGAACTTGAAAATAGTGTCATTTACACCAAAACTTGCGTATGTTTTCTTCTGTTATACATATTGCTTTTCTACACACCATGAAGCATTTGAATTAATTCTAGTTCATTCGAAACCAAAAATAAAGTAAAACTGAAGACCAAATAGTATATAATACTTTCGTAGCAACTAAATAAAGAAAAGATGACGTCTCAGCTCTTACACTAGGTAATTGACATCTTTTTAGCTTAATTCAAAGCTTTCACCTTAAGGATAAAAAGTTTAAAAAGTAGGATATGTCAAACCACCAATCATAATTTTGAGAACTCAATGGACAATTTATCTTAAGTTTAACCTTCCCAAGACCATACCTCACATGAAAGACACATATCTACTCTACATTATATCAAATTTTCGTCATACCTTTAAAGCCTTTTAAGAGATTCCCGGTGTGTCGGGGAAAGCCACCTATAAATATGCACCACGACGTAACAATAAGGCGCAAAATAGTCATTGGGAATTCCCCTCCTTTAAGTGATCTAAAATTACACCTGCTCAATTGACCTTGGTATTGAGTTAAACCTAATATATTGTAAGAAAAATTTTGGTTGACTGGGCGCAGTTACCTGTCATTCAGAATTTGATCATTCCAAAACAGCAATAGGTACAATAGAACAAATGCAGGGTGATCTTTTAAAAAGATTATTAATTGTTTAATATTTATATCTTGGGGCATACACATTACAAACTATTTGTTTTTGAAAAGTGTTTACTTTACACATGACTACATGATCATTAATGATCAAATTTGATTTTGATCTTTTTACACCTAATGTCGGCACTACATTGAAAAAGTAGATTTACCTTGTTCAAAGTTCAAAGGAAAACTCCGACCAGTCAATCTTAAGTTTTATTACAATATCAATGTTCAAATGGGTGTAACAAATCCAATTGGTGAAAATGAATGCCCTAATGGAAACAAATCCTAACAGTATTGTTGCTAGGTAGAATTCCAAAAATAAGAGGTCTTTGACACTTTCAGGAAATTAACAAAATTTGGAATCAATTATTTTGTATATCCAATTGGTGAAAATGATTACCCTAATAGAAACAGATACTAACAGTATGGTTGCTAGGTGGAATTTCAAAAAATAAGTGGTCTTTGAGACTTTCAGGATATTTACCAAAATTGGAATCATATCTCAGAGTTCTAAGTATTCAAAATTTTATTTTTTCCAAACTCTTCTAAAAAAATGAAAGCATATGCTAAAAGTTAAAAAATTATGAGTCTTTAACATTTTCAGGAAATTAACCAAAGTTGGAACCAGAATAAACTTTATTGCACATCTGCAGACTATATGCAACAATTCTACAACAAAATTAAATCCATAAATTCAAAAATGAAGGAGGGGTTCCCCTGACAAGGTCCATCTAACGGACAAACGGACAGACGGACGGACGGGACCAAAACAATATCCCCGCATTTTCTTCAGAAAAGTGCGGGGATAATGACAATAGAAATTTACAACAGTTATTGAATTTAAAAGACTCTAAACCGAAATTGACATAACCGTAACCTAGCAACGAATGTCTTGTTGTTATGAAATCTTATCGATGTTGCATATCATGTTCTACAAAACAGATATACAATTTTCTATTATGATGTGGCAGCAATATCTATTTCTTACACGATTAGATAATTTTTCGTATCACTTAGTGATAACTTTTATGCCTTCATTTCATTGGCGTTTCATATGATGAAATAACTTTTCAGCTGTATTTCATTGGTTGTTCTAGAGGTCACAGATCGGGTCAAAATCACATCATGGAAATTCTTTTATTATTTTAATTCCGTGCTCCATTTATTATGTCGTCTGGATTATATTCTAATTTCATTGAAAAGAAGGAGGAATAGAAAAAATAAGTTTTGTGTGAACTCACATTTTAATTCATTTTCCCAAAACAGTTGAATGTGTTTGGCCGTTTGAAATTTATTATTTCATTGAGAAAAACAAGTTTCCTTGCTCTGTTGATGTAATGTGTATTGGGATCATTGACGCGTGGAAATTGACATCGGAATCAGTTACAACATATACAGAAAAATTACACCCACATTTAATTAAAAACAACTCGCTTAAGCTCGTTAATTATTATTGTGTAATTAAATAGCTCGAGATGATAACAAGCGATATACAAGCCTAACTCATAATGAAACTTATAATTCATTTTTAACGTTAATAAAATCATAAATATGAGTTTTATTCATTTTCTTTTCCTTTTTTTTGGCTTAAAATATAACATAACTAAGCAGTCATATAAATCAGAAATACAACCAGCTCACACTTATACCCACTTCGATTTTAAAATATCCGTATTTTACATTTTTATGACAGATTATTTGTATTAATTCATAAGCTTATGAGTATATTGTATTAATAAAATAACGAATACAGACTTCTATATGTCCATTGATGTATATGCAGTTTTCCGTTATATTTTAATTCTAGTGTCACATCCAATATTGCCCTCTAGAAGCCACTTTGAATGTTCAAAACGCTTGTTAAATATATTAGAATCAAAATAGATTATTGCAATTGGGCTCTTTGCGAATACGAACATGGTATACCTCGCTATCGCTCGGTATGAAATATTGACAAATATAAGGTCTGCCCATGTTCTAATTCGCATAGAGTCCGCTTGCAATAATATATTTCTTTAATATACGCATTAATACGAGACTTTTGAGTTGTGTTCATCCACGAAAAAATCTATCATTGTACCACAAAAATCAATACATCAAATCACCAATTAGCTAACAGTGTTGAGCTAAGGATTATTTATATTCAATCTTTTTGTAGCACTTCAGATTAAGTGTTTTTCGTCAATTAAAATTTAGCAGAATAATTGTCATATAGGACAAATTATAAGTACAGTACAATTTCATAAATAATTTGTTGTTTTTGTGGTATATATTTATTTCAAAAGATGAAAGAATCCAGTTATCTTTCTTACTGGTATTTGAGCAGATCATTTCCGCCTTCAATTACACGAGAGTTTCTATCTCGAAAGTCAGGCATTGACATTCTATGTTTAGAGTATTCTCGGGTAAACAAATGGGAGACTAACAGCTTCCAGTGTTACAGTACAGCCTTCCATGACGGATCTCAAATCATCAATATAGATTTGTGTAGAACCTGAAGCAATTAAAAGATACAAACCTTGTTATTTTTTGCCTCGGGATTTGCACCATTATCAAGCAGACACTGAGCAACATCAACATTACCTTTTGTTGTTGCAATGAAAAGTGCAGTTTCTCCCTGAAAAGGAGTTATTATTTTTACTTTTGGGGTTGTAAAATCAAATACTTTATTAAAAACTCCTAGCTATGGAAGAGTAAACAAAGGTGACTTTAAAAAAAATTAAGACGCTAATGCTCTTTTCTATTTATTTTGCGTTGTCATATTTATTTTTTACAGTGTTAATATTCTCTGATTTTGAGTATTTTTTAAAACTTTTACTGGACTGATTGCGTTTTGGCTGTAGTAAGAAATTCCGGTAAGAGTAGGTATTGAGCGTAAAGTAAGCTATAAGCCTGTCCAAACCAATGCGACAATTTTGGGCTATTCATCGATAATGTCGCACACTTCACACGTTGACATGTTCAACACGGAAGGTGGTTTATAAAAAGCAGGAGATGCTTGCTCGCTCTTCCGTTGCACCTGATCTCAACCATGGTTTTTATTGGGTTCGTGTTGTTTATTTTTGAAATGGTATGTGTCTTCATTTTTTTCCGTGCCGTGCTCATGTTATATCTTTTTTTTTCTTTGTTGCCATAGCACTTGGATTGTTCGTTTTAGACTGACGGTTCGGTTCTCAATTGCTTTATGTCAATATTGAAATAAGATCATGGATACTTACGTTATAATTTGTGAATTCTACATTTGCTTTCATATCAAGAAGATAGTTTACAGCTTCCAGGTTTCCTACACGTGCTGCTGTATGTAGAGGTGTCTCACCCTATAATTTATTCATTAAGCCGTAAATTCATATACCGTAGAGGTGTACGCCATGATGGTTTCTTAAAATGATTATTGGTGGATCCAGGGGTTTTTTCCGGTAAAAGGTCGTAAATTCCAATGAAGAATTAAGGCAAACATTGACAGAAGCGAGAAAAATTAAAATGTGCTTACTAAAGTAAGCGAGAACCGAACTAAATTTGGAAATCCCCCTTTTCCGATGCAGGATCCGACAATGATAATTATTGTATTTGTGTAATTAATGTACTGTTTTGTATTTTCAAGCTTAATATTTGATTACATTTTATTAAGTTACCGGGCGTGGGACTCTTTTATATTGTGTATAGGGATGTGCGGCTGGGGGCCTAAAAATTGTACCCGAATTAATATTAGACTATGATCGAAATCCATACTCGAATAAATACTGCCCAACTGTATGACACCCATACAAATAATAATGTACAGTGGAAATCTATTTTATGATAAGAAGAGAAAGCGGAAATTCTTAAATATGGCATATTTAAATTTGTTAATTCATGATGAAATTGGGTATTTTTCAATAAATCGTCTCTCAATAAACGCGAAATTGAAAAGACATCCCATTTTAATACCAAATGTGATAAAAATAACCAAAGTTAATATGAAAGATGAAATATTGACTATCAAATAAATACTAGAATTTGTAAAATAAGCACCCAAAATTGCCGCACGTCCCTGCATACCGATATATAGGAGGTTATCCCCTTGGTACACTAATTGGTCTATCTTGAAACATAAAACGAACTACTTATAAAATTATCCTATAGATATCGTGTTCAAATTCTCGGCAATTGAGCCATTTCGCCTCCTTAGTATGTTAGAAACATGAGAAAGATGAAGAAAATAAATGAACTTGGAATTGTCTTAGAGATATTCTACAGATGCAAGGCCTGAAACTTGAAACGAATGAATATATCAAGTGTTACACGTAAGACAATTGGTAAAGAATGCACGTCCTTTGGGAATTAACATATTTGATGTCTTTACCATGAAAAATAGGAAGAAGATTGCTAAAGTAAGATGAGGGGGTATTATTTTAGGTTATAACCAAGAGCTGTCTGATTTAATTACACCAATTGATACTGCTTGTAAATATATATATATTGGTTCAAAATTGATAATAAGCTTCATGCAACAGGTGATGATTGTCTTGATGGAATTGTATATATTCCTCCTGAATATACTTCATATTCGTCAGATGATGCCTTTAGGCAAATTGAAAACGAATATTCGAATTTTTCTGCTAATTTTAACCAAATTTGTTTGCTAGGTAATATTAATAGCACAACGGCCACTGATGACGATTTTATTATTATAGATGATCTGATTTGGTTGATATTATTGAAAACGAAGCATTTTGGCATACCAAAAAAGGGAGTTAATAAAGATAAAGTTAAAAATAGATATGGTAAATTATTACTAGATCTTTGTAAGGAAAATATTTTTTCATTCTAAATGGCAGAGTTAGAGGTGACGCTGAAGGCAATTTTACATGTAGGTGTAAGCGTTGTTGATTATTGTATTGGTAATAAATCTTTTTTTTACAAAATGTGTATAGTCTTAATGTTTTAGATTTATGTAAACTGTATTCAGATGTACATTCACCATTGTCTTTGTCACTTCAGGGTAGGTATAATATTGTAAATACTGAAAATTTTGATGTAAATAATAACATACATGTAGGTGAAGGGATTAATAAATGGGATAATAAAAAATCCCATACTTTCATACAAAATATCGATCAAGATGTGTTAAACAACTTACAAAATAATTTAGACTCTTTCAATGACAATATAAGTAAGGAAAAAATAAACGAAGTGGTTAACGAAATTGGAAATTTATTTATTAATTCGGCAAAAAAGACGTTTGGTACAAAAAATGTTAAATCTACCAGACGTACATGCAAAGCTAGGAAAACTGATAAACCATGGTTTGACAATAGGTGTAAATTTTATAGACAAAATTATAGAAAATTAAAACGAAGGTTCAAACGTAATAAAAGTAATATTGTTAAACGTGAGCTACATGACGCAGAAAAACAATACAAGAAAACTTTAGACACCCGTATCAAAGAATACCGAGTACAAATGCAACATGAACTTAAAGATTTGCGCTCGACAAACACTAAAGAGTACTGGAAAATTCTGAACCGCGGACGGCATAAAGAACAGCCTGACATACCGATTTCAGACTTGTATGACTTTTACAAAAAAACTCAACCTCCCCGCTGAAGCCGATGATGATACTTTACCCGAAATTGATTCTGAAATATTAGACCGTGTTAACGAGGAAATTAACTCCTATATTACCGAAGATGATATTTTATGGTGTATTAAAAACCTCAAGCACAACAAGGCAGCGAGGGAGGATAGACATTAAATTCACTGCCGACAGATTTATTCATTTATATGAAAAACTTTTTAACTTAATCTTTGATAGCGGTACTATTCCCGACGTTTGGTTGAGCGGTTATATTAATCCCATTTATAAGAACAAGGGAGATAAATATGATCCTAAAAACTATCGCCCTCTTACAATTCTAAGCTGTCTCGGTAAACTATTTACAGCCGTACTAAATGAACGTTTAAATAAATATTCGGAAGAATTTTCTGTTCTAAACGAAAATCAATGTGGATTTAGAAAAGGATGCTCAACTATAGATAATTCTTTTACATTGTTCTCGTTTTTTTGAATTGCTGAAATCCAAAAAGAAAAAACTGTATTGTGCTTTCATCGATTTTGAGAAAGCTTTTGATAAAGTTTGGAGGGAAGGATTGTGGCATAGATTATTGTTAAGTTATATCAATGGAAAAATAAACAAAGTTGTTTTAAATATGTATGAAAATGTAAAATCTTGTGTTACTTTCAATCATTGTAAATCAGACTTTTTCCCTTGTTCTAATGGTGTAAGACAAGGAGNTAGAAACATGAGAAAGATGAAGAAAATAAATGAACTTGGAATTGTCTTAGAGATATTCTACAGATGCAAGGCCTGAAACTTGAAACGAATGAATATATCAAGTGTTACACGTAAGACAATTTGTATAGAATGCACGTCCTTTGGGAATTAACATATTTGATGTCTTTACCATGAAAATAGGAAGACGATTGCTAAAGTAAGATCGAGGGGGGGGTATTATTTTAGGTTATAACCAAGAGCTGTCTGATTTAATTACACCAATTGATACTGCTATTGGTTCAAAATTGATAATAAGCTTCTTGCAACAGATGATGATTGTCTTGATGGAATTGTATATATTCCTCCTGAATATACTTCATATTCGTCAGATGATGCCTTTAGGCAAATTGAAAACGAATATTTGAATTTTTCTGCTAATTTTAACCAAATTTGTTTGCTAGGTGATATCAATAGCAGAACGGCCACTGATGACGATTTTATTATTTTAGATGATAATGATCATACCCCTGATTTGGTTGATATTATTGAAAACGAAGCATTTTATCTAGATATTTTCGGCATACCAAAAAAGGGAGTTAATAAAGATAAAGTTAAAAATAGATATGGTAAATTATTACTAGATCTTTGTAAGGAAAATATTTTTTTCATTCTAAATGGCAGAGTTAGAGGTGACGCTGAAGGCAATTTTACATGTAAAGGTGTAAGCGTTGTTGATTATTGTATTGGTAATAAATCTTTTTTTTTTACAAAATGTGTATAGTCTTAATGTTAAGGTTTATGTAAACTGTATTCAGATGTACATTCACCATTGTCTTTGTCACTGCAGGGTAGTTATAATATTTTCTCTTATTCTTGTTCAAAATAAATACTTCCCAAATGATGTTAGATGAACTTAATAATCAACATGTTTAGACATTGATCTCACTTGCTGATTGGTTGTCTCGTGTCAGTTTCTAGAAATAGTGCAACCGGATGTTGATGAAATTAACACCTGCATCATTGTCTAGTGAATTGATTTTTACATTTTATGACTTAGATATCTGAATTTATTGATAAAATGACATTTTTTATCAAAAATATTACACTCAACACCCATTTCAATGAAAGGCGCAATGATACACATAGCAACGATTATAGCAACAAAATGGCGGCTTACTTGAGACTGTAGACTACGGAGATCGCTTTACGTCAAATAAATTGAGTAGGAATTAGAGAAAAAATCTCTAACATTGTTTCTCGATAGTTAAATTTTCACATTTTAAAGTTCTCGGATAAACCTCGAACTTTAAAATGTGAAAATTTAACTATCTCAATGTGAGAAATATACGTAATAAACTGGAAACAATGTTAGAGACTATATGTAAATACTGAAAATTTTGATGTAAATAATAACATACATGTAGGTGAAAGGATTAACAAATGGGATAATAAAAAATCCCATACTTTCATACAAAATATCGATCAAGATGTATTAAACGACTTACAAAATAAATTAGACTCTTTCAATGACAATATAAGTAAGGAAAAAATAAACGAAGTGGTTAACGAAATTGGAAATTTATTTATTGATTCGGCAAAAAAGACGTTCGGTACAAAAAATGTTAAATCTACCAGACGTAAATGCAAATCTAGGAAAACTGATAAACGTAAATTTTATAGACTAAATTATAGAAAATTAAAACGAAGGTTCAAACGTAATAAAAGTAATATTGTTAAACGTGAACTGCACGACGCAGAAGAACAATACAAGAAAAGTTTAGACACCCGTATCAAAGAATACCGAGTACAAATGCAACAACAACTTCAAGATTTGCGCTCGACAAACAGTAAAGAGTACTGGAAAATTCTGAACCGCGGACGGCATAAAGAACAGTCTTACATACCGATTTCAGACTTGTATGACTTTTGCAAAAAACTCAACCTCCCCGCTGAAGCCGATGGTGATACTTTACCCGAAATTGATTCTGAAATATTAGACCGTGTTAACGAGGAAATTAACTCATATATTACCGAAGATGAAATTTTACGGTGTATTAAAAACCTCAAGCAAAACAAGGCAGCGAGGGAGGATAGGATCGTTAACGAGTTAACGAATACATTAAATTCACTGCCTACAGATTTATTCATTTATATGAAAAACTTTTTAACTTAATCTATTCCCGACGTTTGGTTGAGCGGTTATATTAATCCCATTTATGAGAACAAGGGAGATAAATATGATCCTAAAAACTACCGCCCTATTACAATTCTAAGCTGTCTCGGTAAACTATTTACAGCCGTACTAAATGAACGTTTAAATAAATATTCAGAAGAATTTTCTGTTCTAAACGACAATCAATGTGGATTTAGAAAAGGATACTCAACTATAGATAATCTTTTTACATTGTTCTCGTTTTTTGAATTGCTGAAATCCAAAACGAAAAAACTGTATTGTGCTTTCATCAATTTTGAGAAAGCTTTTGATAAAGTTTGGAGGGAAGGATTGTGGCATAAATTATTGTTAAGTTATATCAATGGAAAAATAAACAAAGTTGTTTTAAATATGTATGAAAATGTAAAATCTTGTGTTACTTTCAATCATTGTAAATCAGACTTTTTCCCTTGTTCTAATGGTGTAAGACAAGGAGAAAACCTGTCCCCTTTTTGTTTTCAATCTTTTTAAATGATTTGGAATCTTTCTTCGAAACCAAAAATATTAATGGGTTGTCATCTAACTGATAGAAATTTGAATATATATTGTAAATTATTTTGTATATCATATGCTGATGACACAGTCCTAATGGCAGAATCACCGACTGATTTACAAAGACAGCTAGATAGCTTTAATGAATATTGTCAATATTGGAAGTTAGCAGTAAATGCAAACAAAACAAAAACATTAGTTTTTTTCAAATTTAATTGTAGACTCCAAAATTATTTGTCTTTCAAATTCAATGGAATTGATTTAGATATAGTAACTGAGTTTAACTATTTGGGTTTGACATTTGCAAAATCGGTGAATTTTCGACTGACAAAATTAAGACAAACTGAGAAAGCTACCAAAGCCATGTTTTAAGTACTTAAAAGGGGGAAATACATAATTTATCAACTGAATGTCAGCTTGATCTGTTTGATAAAATGATTCAACCGGTTCTTTTACACGGGTGTGAGGTTTGGGGATTTCGGAATAATGAAATTAGTAGAGTACATCTTAAATTTTGCAAATACTACTTAATCTAAAAATGTCAACCCCAAACTGTATGATATATGGTGAACTTGATCGCTATTCTGTAGATATTGACATCAAAGTTAGAGTCATTAGTTTTTAGGCAAGAATGTTATCTGAAAAACAGTCAAAATTGTCTTGTGTGATTAACAATGTTTTGTATAGATTAGCTGTTGATAATGATTAAAAATTTGCATGGTTGATGTTTGTTAAAAAATATTCAATGACTATGGATTTTCTTACTTATGGGACACACAAACTTTTAGAAATGAGTTATGGTTGAAACATGTAATACGTGATAGGCTAAAAGACCAGTTTCAACAACATTGGATCTCGACGGTACAAAATTCTTCAAAATGTTTGAATTACAGATTATATAAAGTGAAATTAGAGTTTGAAAATTATTTTAAAATATTAAGTGATAAAGAATCTCTACTCATTTTTAAATTCAGAACCACTAACCACAAGTTTCCAATCGAATGTGACAGATGGGCAAATATTTCTCGCGAAAACAGGTATTGCCAATTATGTCAGAAAGAAATTGGCGACGAATACCACTATTTACTAACCTGTGAACGTTTTGATAGTGAAAGAAGAAAGGTTTTGAATAATCATTTTATATTAAAACCTAATGTTCTAAACTTTAAATAATTAATGTCTTCAAAAAGTAAACCTGTTTTGCAAAAATTATATAGTTTTATTGTTGTTATAATGAAAGGTGTGTTCCCTCTTGACTGATTTGATTAGATATAGTTGTATATATGTTTGTTATAATTATTTATAACTGTATCTCTATACCATTCTGTAATGTTGGTTTATGAGAATAAAGATATTTATCCACGAAAAGCAAGGCTGCACGAATGTTAAAAATGGTAATGAGTAAGGCGTGGTTTATTAATGTATCGGTATTCTAGTTTGAATAATGAAAATTTCCATAAGTCTTGAACGCTCCAAAGTATTAAGTGTTCATAAAGTCTGTCAAATAACTGTGATAAAAGCTTTCTATTTAATGTTTCCAGCAGAGCGGAATGTGGATTTTCAAATTCTCTATGTCATTGTTTTTTATTTGTGATAAAAAGCTACAATACTACGATCTGTATGTTTTACCTTGTACGAAATAAGCATTTCGTAGCATTGTCTACGACCTGTTGTTGAGGAGCTACTTGACACTATCGCAACTGAAGAGGGGGTTTGGAGAGCAATAAATCTCATCATAACCCATCATTTCTTTTGAAATGGCTGTACCAAGTCAGAACCACTTGATTATTGTGTCCACATCAGTTTTCTTTCTATTGACTCGATAAGTGCCCTTTGGTTGTTTAAAAGCTGTGTTTGTCTTCTATTGGTGCTTTTGTCCGGCAACGGATGACCTGTTTATTGTGTCCATATCTCATGATTTTTATCATGCCAAGTTTTCTTACTTTTTACTCGATGAGTGACCTCTAATTTTTTAAAGTATTGCTTTTGTCTTCTGTTAGTTTTTTGTCGGGTAACGGGTGACAGCGATTGAAAGAACACTTTGCCAGTTAATTTTATGTTTGGTGACGATCCCGCATCCATGAGTTAAAAAAACAAGGACCTAGCGTTGCTCGACGTCCAAAAATGAAATCCGCTCAAACCGGTGCTAGGGACCGTCTGTAGCTTACTATGAGGTATGAGCATAGCTCTTTGTTGAAGTCCTCGATGTGACGAGGCGACTTCAAGATGAGGAACAACAACATTAGCTTTGTACAATTGCTTGGTTTTGCCATGTATCTGTAGAGACTTTTTCTCATGTGCATTTATTCAATATCCCTTTATTGCTTTATTTTCCACTAAAGTTTGCCTCTTCTGACGTGTCGAGTCCGTAGAAGGATTCCCCACGAGATTCATGCTCTATATACATATAAGATATGGTGTACTTGTTCTTGAAGGATTTGCTCATATGGATGCACTACCATATTTTAAATTTTTGCATTTTAATCTTTCTCTTATTTCAAAATTTTTATTCTGACCACCTGATTATTGTGCCCACATCTCATGATTTTATTATGCCAAATTTTGATGAGTGCCCTGTGGTTGTTTAAATGTTGTGTTTGTCTTCTATTGTTTTTTTTTTGTTTGGCAACGAATTACTGCAGTTGTAAGAATATTTTGTCAGGCAATTGTTATTATTGGGAAATGTTATAGCAAGAAAAATATATGTAACTATTTAACGGAATCATAATAACTTTAATGAATATGCTATAGTTAGGCATTTACAATCGATGCAAACGAGAATACAAAGCAATAAAGCAAAACCAGAGCCATGATATATGTACGTAAAATACCAATCTGAATGGCTATTCTTCAATTGGCGATTCTGCCAGATTAAGATAAGAGGGCCTACAAATATAAACTGTAAACCTATATGAATAATAAATTCTTAAAATATCAGCTTCAACTATTGCTTCTACTTGACGTAATGATTACCTGTAGGTCAATAATGTCAACTTTGGCACCATGATTGAAAAAGCATGATAATAAAGGGAAACTTTTAGCCGACTGTGCTGCAAAATGAATAGGTGTTCGCCCCTAAAATAAAAACAAATGTATTGATGCGTTGACTGAAGTCAATATGTTGTAGAACTTTCTTGAAAAAAGAAACTAAATATAAAACATGTTCTTCCGAAGAAATCATGAAAATATGCGGTATGTAAGAAGCTGTTCCTTTGATTTATAAACCTTTTCCAAGCATAAACTCCAGTTGACGTACATTATACTCAGAAGTTCCATTTTTTGATCCCATCAATATATTCTCCAAAATTAGAGAACGGAAACAACAGAAGGTTGGATCTACATCAATTTTAGACATATATATGCCGAGTTTAGGGAAGATTGTTATGTCAGTACTAACATTTACGATAAAAGGGGTGATCTAAAATGTATCAATTTTCATCTTTTGCTGCTTACTAAGTGTGTGTTTTGCGGTTGATTCCCTACACGAGATCTAGCACCAATTGTGCAAACTTTCTCACTAGGCATTCTTATCTCATTGACCGCCTTAGTAACCCGGGTTTAAAAAAAAATCTGTCTCATATGATCACTAAAAAGTTCTTTAATATATATCAAGATCTATATATTGGATCCAAGAAAACGAGTTTAGCCCCGCCGCAATTTTTGCACCCGTCCCAAGTCAGGAATATGTTGGTCATTAGCTTGTCCTTGTCTTCTTATAAAAATTTAGTTTCTTGATATTTGGGTTATTGGATGTGGTTTGTTACCATTGATTTATTCACCTTTTTACCTTTTTGGGGCCATTTAGGGCTTGCTATATGGTATGAGGTTCCTCACTGTGTTGAAGACCGTACGGTGACCCCAAGATGCTTTGTTTTGGGTCGTTTTGACCTGGATATGAGATGTTATCTCCTTGACATTTACCCCATTTCCTTTCTTTTTCATATCAGTACTTTGTAGAAAAAATTGAAGCTTCGGTCTGAACTGTGAATCACTATTGATTTTTTACTTAATACTAAGATGACCATTTCTTTTCGATGTCTACAACCTTTTCAATTGCAATTACTGTTGAGCTGCTACCGGATACAACCGCAATCGAAATGGAGCTTTAGCTTGCGATTAAACCAGTTTTACCCGCCATTTCCTTTGAAAGTCAGGACTATCGCAGTTTTTCAATTTGTCTGCTGGTTAATTACCTCCTTTTTTGCCCTTTGGATTTCAGCTCTTGACTATTCTGTTCGGTAAATTTGTTATTAATCTCATTTACAAAAAAATATGATGTTGTAAAGAAAAATTTTGGGTCTTAATCCTCAGATTTCATGTTTTGGTGGGAAAAAAATTCGGATTGCATTTTTTATTCATGAATTCGATGTCACATGACGAGATTGACAAATCCTATGGCGATCAAATACGGGACTTTCGAGATAGGAACTCTCATGTAGTTGAAGGCGGAAGCGATCGCTTCAAATAGTAGTAAGAAGGAGTGCCTGGATTTCTGAACTATTGAAATAAATGTATACCACCTAAAAAAAAACAAATTATTATGAAATTGAAGAGTATAGTTATAATTTTTCCTATATGATAATTCTTTAACTAAATTTTAATTGACGAAGAACAATTAACAGGTTGGGGGAAACCCCTATTGTGCTATTATATCCCAATTGGGATATATGTGTATATCCCAATTGTGATATTTGACCAGTTTTTTATTATTTATTTTTTCACATTTCAATGACGCATAATGAAACATAAAACATCAGAAACTTTGTGATCTTAGTCATTAAATGACATATCGTCATCTTCCCAATGATGCTGCATTTTCCAAGCAGAGGCATTTTAAGAATGTAAAATGTACATTGGATTCTGTCAAAAATGCAAGATTATCACAATTATACCTGGTTAAAATATCTATGCAAGAGACACGGGAAGTCTATAGAATATTTTTAGATTAAATTTGAAGTTTATTTTGTAAAAACATGTCAATTTATTTAGGTTTCAAATACCATTGTTATACATTCATAGTATATTTTAAATCACGGACAAAGAGAGAAAACTCTAGAAGAAATCCAAGGTCATGTTCCGATGATTTTTTCTCCATACTTCATTTATCAAATATTCAAAAGCTTTCTTTTTTAAACTAGCAAACTTGGATGAATTTGACTGTACATGAAGATTTCTTCACGAAAAGCAGCATAAAACGGTTGTAAGCACCTTAAAGCTTAAGTTATGGCTCAATCAAATGACCGATTTTTTTTATTTAAAAATCGATCTGCAGAAAATTTGCAGCATCCTTTTGTCAACAGAAGTATATCCTCTGAAAGCTCTTAACCTATAAATTTATTATTTCAATGCATCTTGATGCGGCATTAAACCCCCAAAATGTAATTAACACAAACTGGTCAAATATAACAATATATCCCAATTCATTTGGGATATAATAGCCCAATTGGGGTTTCCCCCAACCTGATTAAACTTAAGTGCTATAATAGACTAAAAATAAATCACCCTTAGCTCAACAGTGTTCATTAATTAGTGATTCCTCTAACGTATTAATGTATTAATATTTCTGTATAGAAATATAACTTTTTCCTGTTTGAACTCGATTTAAAAATCCCGTAATTCTTTGTCCCTGACTTTTTCCATACAGTCAACATGTTCCCGTCTCATTAATTGTTGTTTTCTTACGTTAATGGTCAAACAATTTTGTGTTTTACATATATATTTATCATTTTTTCATTATATTTTATAGTATAAAATTCTGAACAAACCCACTTAGCTTACATAGTTATCTTTAATATCTGCCTTTGCCCCGTATGCAAGTAGGCAATCAAGCAACCGTTGATTTCCCGTCAGCGTTGCAGTAAGAAGAGGTGTGTTTCCCTGAAAAAAAAAAAAATTAAAAATACTTAAAAGATGAATTGACGGTCACGTTTAGACAAAAACATGCTTGCTACCAATGGAACAAGGCTTCTTGGTGACTTTAAGATGGAGAACAACAATAAAAGCGCCGTTCAATTGCTTGGTTCTACCATAGAGATTATAGAGATTGCGGTCTACGTGCATTTATGTGCAATTTATAATAATGATTATTAAAACAAATTTTAATTTATGAAAAAGTGAAATTGTAAGTTACACAGTGAAAAAATGATAAAATAGGAGCAAAAATTGATGCTAGAAAATTATTCAATCATTAGCTGTTCTAACATGGTTTGTCACACAAGAATTTGTGTTACCGGTAAATAAAACATTAAAAGAAAAATTCATACAACGCCATTTGCTTTACATCGTGGAATATAAGGATTAATTTCCTTAAGGTAGATCGAGCCTAGAAAAAAACATCAGGCGGATTTTTTTTTATTTTTTTTTATTTGAAAATAATTTGTAGTTCTTAACCCATTTGTTCATAATAAAACAGAAATGATATGTCACCGATCATGTTTTCCAGTTATCAAGCTTTGAGAATTAGCCCAATTTTAGTATTTTTTAACAGCATTCACAAAGAACTGTGATAACATTCGTATTGTTTAGCTATATATGAAATAAATATCAGATTTTTTTTAGATTTATCAGAGATTTACACTTCAGGTATCTGGTAGGATAAAAAAAATTTGCGTCACAATTTGATTAAGAGAGATATTTTAAAAAGCTTACAAAATAGACAATATTTACGGCACAAGGGGGCTAATTCGCGGAAAAGTGTACATGTATGTCAATCTATTGTGAGGTCACACTGAAAATATTCCGGCTTGAGAATTAAGTCAATTCCGCACTCGACTCGTTTTCTCAATATGCGCCAATCGAATACACCGATCTACCTTAATCTAACCATGTCTTTGTCGGATTTTGTCCCCTGTACATTGATATCACATTCTTTCATTTTTGAACCTACTTTGTCTAATTGCCCTTTGGATTTCGGCCCCTGACAGTTCTATTCGGTAATTTTTTTTACCTCCATTGCTCATTCAGTCTGCTTCGGAATCTGTAATTTCCAGCTTAATTGTTGTTTGTAGCATGCCGTTTACTTTGTAATAAGGAAACATTATCTAATTTAAACGTTTGGAAGTGCCCGGAATGTGACGATATTTAAGGTAGATCGATCCTAATAAAAATATCAGACAGATTTTTTTTATTTTGAGATATTTTGTAGACCTTAGTCCATTTGTTCAAAAAATAAAATAAAAATGATATGTCATCGATCATCTTTTCCTGTTATCAGGTTTTGAAAATCAGACCAAATTCAGTATTTTTCAGCAATATTTACAAAGAATATATAGGGAAATGTGACAACATGCTTACTATTTAGCTTTCATATGAAATATTTACCAGATAGATTTTTAAGATTTTTTGATGTTTCAGAGATATATACTTCAGCTATATGTTGAGCTGAAAAAATCTATATGTCACCGTTTGATTAAGAGAGATATTTTATATAGTTAATGAAATAGACAATATTTACGGGAAAAGGAAACTTATTCGCGGGAAAGTTTGTACCGATCTATTATGACGTCACAATGAAAAGGCCAAAGAAGGAATATTCCGGCTTGAAAATCAAGTCAATTCCGCATCCGACTTATGTTTCGCAAATAAGCCAATCGAATGCGCCGTGTATTAGTGTCGATCTACCTTAAGTATTGTCACATGTGATATTATACAATTATGGCACTTCCACGAGATCAATATGGGGTTTAACGGAGCAATAAAGTAATATTGAACGAGGGTTTACCCCGAGTTAAATATTATCTTTTGCGCTCCGTTAAACCCCATATTGATCGAGTATGGAAGTGCCATAATTGTTTTATTATATTTGATTGACAAGGCTGAAGTCACTGATGACAAACAAATGAGGCGTGGTATATCTATTGTGGGTGTTAAAGGGGTGTGGCCTGTAAACGTCAATTAAAGTCAGTGTGCAATATGATGATTTATCATGATCAACTGTGCAATATGATGTTTTATTGAGTAGATACATTTCTATACTTTATACATAGAAACATAAGTAAAAATATGATAATAGGTAATACAACGCAGATAGCATTAGAAAAGTGGTGTTCTATTGTCAAACAGGAAACAAAAGTAGTTTAATATTATTATACATCCAATTCATATTCTTTTTGATTGAGTTTTGAAATCGTCATAATACTTGAAACCTTTGTTCCATTTTGATTTGTATTTGAGGGGGTTTTGTCCCATGTACATGTACCCCATATCCCTTAAGTGTGCATTAATTTTCATAAATATCAAAGACGTATGGCCATTTAGGTGTGAATTTGTTTCCTATTTTAGATCATTTTATGTTCAAATGTTGTCGAAAATCGTGCATGTATGATAGTCTCTGGTATGTGTACTTTGCAGGAATAAACTAATATTTGTCACACTTGTATGTTTGCTAACATATCAGCAGTTGAGCAAGGGTGTAAACAGCCTTTTGTGTCAATTTTTGAAATGTTCAGTGTTTTGGAAAATAGAACTACCCGAATCACACCAGAGACATCTCTGATCACACAGAGAACCAAAACCATTTTTTTTGTTGCGAGTGTATAAACAAATGACAGTTAATTCTGTTTGGCCCTGGAGGTGCTATGAAACGAATTTTGACAAAAACCTACAAATTATGTGAAATCTTCAATAATTGCATTCAAGTGGCAAGTTCAAAGACTGAATCGTTTATCAAAAAGTATGAAAATGCATTTGAATTCATTTTTTTATGGTAGTTTATATACCCGGTAATAGATGACCTGTTCAAACAATTTTGCAGATTGATTGATTGATTAGTTAGAGTTTAACGTCCAATGAGCAATATTTCAGCTATATCAGGACGAGAACAAGTTAATCAATTCAAAACAATTGTAAGTAAAAGAAGAAAGAAATATAGGTGGAAGGGACAACCGGGGNAAAAGGGGAGAAATGGGTAGGGGCAGGAAATTTAGCCTTCCATACGACACCCAGTACGTCTGCTCTCTTTAGAGAAATATAGAAGGGGTCTTTATACTGCATGGAGCGTGGCGTTTCTCCACACAGTTTGGCTACAATGGTTCGCGGTCAGGCTTTCCGTATTATGACCTGACTACAATTTTGCAGAAGATTTGATGCATTCGGAAAAGTCAGTATGCTGAAGTAAATAAATTCACGGGAAAGTGGCCATGCCTCTTTCACTATATCTCCTACCTTGTTGTCTCTGATTTCAGTATTTGCCTTTTGACAAAGCAAGTATTCAACAACATCCAGGTGACCGCGACAGGAAGCATAATGAAGTGGTGTCTTCTCCTATACAATAAAAAAATGGTGGAGTCTGGGTCTTTGAAATGAACTGATTGAACCATTTTAAGTGTTTACTGTTATCTTTACCACATTAATTATATTTAATGCATGAATTTTGCTAAATATCAAATTCAAAATCAAATGAAAGAAGTATTTCAACTTAAAAAGACAGTAAAACTCATCTTTTTTTCCAATTATCACAAATTCTACGATGATCTATCGAATAAAAGAACAGGAAAAAACTACGAGTCTTGTAGAATCTTTAAAAATATTTTTTAAGAATAATATAAATGTTTTATCTGAAGAATTTGTTTGAATATTTGTATTTTTGCCTAAAACAAGATTTCAGCAGAGACTGCACATGGCTGACTTATGGGGACATTTCTATGTTACAAAGTTGGGTTGTATGCCTGGGAAATCTTTCACAAAATACTGAATTATAATTAAGAACGAACCAGACTTGATTTTAAGTTCCTACTGTTTGAATTAGTGAAGAGAGCTTGATATGTTTAACTCAATTTATTTTAATTTTAGGCAGATTTTTTGTGAATAAATTTACTTTTAGAGATAATTTCCTACAAAGATAAATTTATAGAAAGTCAGAGGAGCTGAGTAAACTGAATTTTTTTTTAGTTGCCTTCAAAAGTAAGATCCCATTATTAATAATGCATTTCTTGTTATTAAGTATTATTTCAAGATGTGAAAAAGACATTAATATTGATAAAAGTATGCAAATTCAATCAACCACAGGTTGAATAATGTGATAGCAAATTGCAAAGTTATATTTAACCTTTTGAGTAAAGTAAGTGAAAAAAAAGCAATCCAGGGACAACGGCGACATCGTGGGACAAAAAAGAAAAAAAAAGCAATCCAGGGACAACGGCGACATCGTGGGACAAAGAAGAAAAAAAAGCAATCCAGGGACAAAGGCGACATCGTGGGACAAAAAAGAAAAAAAAAGCAATCCAGGGACAACGGCGACATCGTTGGACAAAAAAGAAACAAAAAAGGCAATCCAGGGACAACGGTGACATCGGTGGACAAAAAAGAAAGAAAAAGCAATCCAGAGACAACGGCGACATCGTGGGACAAAAAAGAAACAAAAAAAAAGCAATCCAGGGATAACCGCGATATCGGAAACACCAAATAACAAGTAAACAACATGAATATTGGACAAAAAAGAAAAATGAAGACACACATGCAGATGAACAACGCAGACCCAATTAAAGTCATGGATAAGATCAGGTGCCCCGGTAGAGTAAACATCTCCTGTTTCTTATAAGACATCCGCCGTGTTATAGCGGTCCACAAGATCGTGATGTCGACCATTAAACTTCTGTAGTAAGGACTTCAAGTTATTGGTAACATACCCTTGCTTAAGTAGCCTATTTGGACATAATCAAGGTCGTCACTGTATCGATAATTTAAGTAGCGAATGAGTTGGAAGATGTAAACTCCATATGCTGGAGCGTTTGGAATTTTACTACAAACAAAGGGAAGTTGACTTTTGAAAAAGTTAAGTCATCGCGATTGTCATACCGACTACTCTGTAGTGTACCTCTGTTGTCAATTTCAAAATGAAGGCCAAAGAACGAGGCCGGTGTGAAAATATCTGTAAGGCGCTTTTAACAAATATTAATTCTTTTGTTGTGTAAATTCAGATCTGTGTATAGACAATTTTTGCCTGTGGCAACTAAAAACTCCACTATCCATTTACAACACATTTCAGACCACCATTCAAAAAAAAGGACAGGGGATCCACTTACATATAGGCAATTAATATTGCTGAAACCGTATTTCAGGAAATTTACAAAAAAATTAGAACACACAAATGTACTTTTTTCATCTAAGATTTTTCTTAAACTGGAATTTGAAAAAGACTTTTAGAAATATACAGAAATATTAAATATTTCTTCGCATTAAATTTATTACCTTCTTAGTTTTTTTACCTTCCTGTTTTAAATTTTGACTTTTCATCATATCTTATTTTCAAGTTAATGAAACAAAAAAAAGTATGTTCATGTACATAATTAGAACTAATAAATGAATAAAACATGTTCTAGCAATAAAAAGGGTACCTTTGTACGAACAAGACATTGTTTAGCTATTTTTTGTTTTCAAAAAATACCTCAATATGTGATTTTAGGCTTAATTCCTGATGTTCAATTTTTATTCTATTTTAAGAAGTTGTGACCTTGACCTTTGTCACTAAAACCCCAAAATCGATAGGGTTCCTCCTCTGATCATAAGTCATGTCTATGCCAAGTTTAATAAAGATATGTCAAGTGGTTCTCAAGATATCTTGCGGAAACCAAAAGTTGACGCCCGGACGCCCGGACATCCGGACGCCCGGACACCAAGACCCCATTCATCAAATTATAAGCCGAGTTCGACTTCGTCGCAACTCGGCTAAAAAGCCTAACTGATTTAAAGAGTTATCTACCTTTACCTAGATCTACTAACTTAAATACACTTTAAAAGGCCGAGTGTTCCATCGAATAATTTGTCTCTCCGAGTGCGTTCCTTAAATTGCCATGTATTCTGTATTAATGATTTTTTGTTGTTGCTTCGGTATTCATTTTGAAATGTATGTTATGACGGCATGGAACTCATTGCTGCTTATTTCCTGGTTAAGTATGATTATCTTACGAAAAAGTCTTGGCAATCAGCATCACAACCTTTGGAAATATATGCCTTTACTCCTTCTAAGTCACCAATACTAGCTAGGCCATGTATTGTCTGAAATAAAGTATGTTTAATATCTTTAATTGGATTGCTTTAAGATCAAGATTTTACACGCAAATCGTCTTCATGGAGACATTTTTCAAAGGATTTAGTTCCTTTATATTTGATTTCCTATATAAAACAACAAAACATAAGCACTCAACTACTTTTTAAACAAATTGATTCATTACTTTCTTTCTCTTCTTCATGTCATAAACTCCCTGCATTTGCTCCATTACTATTTTATCATGTCTTTTTTGTAACAAATCTTTTTTTTAATTATCAAACCAAATCAATGCACCAGATGCACTTATTTAATGATTAAAAATCAAATGCAACGACTATACAGCAAATGCATAATCAATGTGTACTACTTCTATTAAAAGACAAATTTAGCTTCTTTAAATTTCTTAAACTGTTAAATACTTATTTCAATATTCATTTAGAGAAGCAGAAGTCTAGTTTGGAAATATATCATACAAACATTTAACGAAAAAAAAAACAAAAAAACAGTAGATAATCGAAATCATTCTTTGTCTGAATCAAGTCACAGTGAATTAAATTACTGAAAAAAATCCCCTCATTGGCAGAATTTGTTTCATTTTAATATAAATAAATTAAAACCACAATCCTCACCACATTTTGGGTGGTTTTTATAATGTTACAAGCTGCCTCATCTTTTTGGCAAATGAAAAAAAAAAAATATCAACTTGCTTCTTCATCAATTTCAATGAAAACTAGTCAAAGAACAAATCAATTAACTTTTATGGCCTATACATGGAAAACCAAGAATGATCTAGTAGGGAGCAAATAATAACCTTAATGGTTAGACTCTACTAAATGACCAATCAGCAACTGGCATAGTCAAAAGTACTTAATTTACATACAAACAAAGCCATGCTACTTTCACTTTGCATATGACTGTCAATATCGACAATATATGAGTTCTACAACACTTGGTGAAAAGGTCATGAAACACTTTCGGACTGACCAGCATTTTTATTCAGTGACCCTCGTTGCATGTAAGAAAAAATGACGCCTCATTGATGTAAACCAGTTTTCTCAAGGATTTGACTGGCAAAATTGGTAATTTGCCTACCCCAGTTGGGTTATAAAAAAATGATGTTTCATAAGACTTTAAAGTTGGGTCATCGCTTGGAAATGTTACTTGGCAGACGTGCCACTTATAGAAAAATTGGAGTAGGATTTTTTTCTAGTACAAATGTGAAAAAGAAAGGAAATGGGGTAAATGTCAAGGAGACAACATCCCATATCCAGGTTGAAACGACCAAAAACAAAACATCTAGGGGTCACCATATGGTCTTCAACACAGTGAGAACCTCACACCATATAATAAGCCCTAAATGGCCCCAAAAAGGTAAGAAAGTGAATAAATCAATGGAAACAAACCACATCCAATAACCCAAATATCAAGAAATTAAAATTTTATAAGAAGACAAGGACAAGCCAATGACCAACATATTCCTGACTTGGGACAGGCGCAAAAATTGCGGTGGGGTTAAACTCGTTTTCTTGGATCCAAACCCTCCCCTATGTGTGGTGAATGTAATGTAAGAGACAAGTTTCAATTGGTGAAATAGGCCTCAGAAAATAAAAGTATATTTTGGATCTAATATCAATTACAGACAACCGAAATGTCGATGCGAAAACAACAATTGAAAAATGTTAATCAGCATTATTTGGTTATATGAGAAACCTAGCTCTCTCCATGTTTTCTTCGACATCCATGGATGCAAAATACTATGAACTTCGTACACTTTCACCATTGCATGCCATAAAGAAGTAAATATTTATATATTTAACGAAAGGATATGGATTAAATGAACATGAGACCATAACGCATATGTTAACTCCAACTGCAATAATTCTAATGAGCTGTATGGCCATTTCGGAAAATAATTCCTCATCAGCAGTACTTTGTAATGACTTACAGTTGTACGTTTAGCTTTACCAGAATCCATGTTTCCGTTCACGATCAAGCCTACATTATAAAAAAAAACAGCATATAAATAAGCACAAAAGAAGTAGTTCAAAGTTATTTATGTATTCAAGAGTGGTCTTCCATACTTGCTTTGTAAGACGAATTAAGATATTTATACACCTGGCCCAGCCCTTATGACCTTTCATACGAATACAGAACCAAATCGGCTAGAAGATGCGAACAATAAGTCCCCATAGCTATAGGTATCCCTATTTTCTGCTTGAGTACTTGTCCTCCGAATTCGACAACTATGTTACGGCATTATGATGATATCCTCCTTGATACTCTCTGTAATCGGTTTTCGGACCAGCACCCGAGTACTGGACTACTGGGTTGGTGAATACCCTTGGGGACTAACAGTCCACTAGCCGTGGCATCGAATCAGTGGTAATTAATAAGAAAATACCGAAGTAACTGTTTATTTAATTTTTGCATAATGGCCATTTCGACATCTAGATTATCAGAACCCCTTTTTGAGTACCAATAGTTGTGAGAATTAAGTTAAATTGTCCTTTAGGAAATACTTGTTAATGTCATAATGAAATTCAATTTTGCAAACTAAATGATTTATTGACATCACAAGCCTGATCACTGGATGACAAAAACAGTAATTTTCAAAAGATAGCTTCAATTTTGTTAATTTTCGTCGATAAAGAAATACGGACTTTACATCCTGTAATTTTGAATTTTTATGTATCAATAATACAATGTATATAGGGACGACAATTTGATTTTCAGGCGGTGTTGTGGATTTGGCAATTTTGTATATAAAAAGTTAACTGTTGCGAGTGAAGATACATATTCTAAGAAGTACTTTGTCATTAAAAAAAATGATTTGAAGAATAAATAATGTGCTATGACATTTGGTAAAAATAAATAGTTTGTTCGAGAATTTCTTTTAACATTATCACAAACAGTTTGTTTAGAACATTTTCTTTGATATATTCATCATCGGCAATTTTAATAAGTGCAAAAGTTATGCTTAAGAATTTCACACTAAAATTAACATTTTCACAAAGTATTAACTGTTTGTTCTGAACATTTTCTTTGTTACATTCGCTTTCCGTAAAGAAAAGGCTTGAATCGTATTTGCAATAATTTAATTTCGAATGTTAACGAGGGAAAATATACAAAAATAATGTAAGACCATACTAAAGTATCGAGCGGAAATAGTTAACTTTGATTGTAATATGGAAATTTTACAAGGTCTCCACCCAAGAGATTTTCTTCTTATCATGTGTGTCGACAATACTGGATTCCGAGTAGCAGAAATCTTTTTGCATATTGTATTGATGCGAATATTTACATGACTACTTTTGAGTTATGGTCAATATTTTAGCAGAAATGCCTATTTTTACAGAATCTCATTTTTAACTTTTCAATAGACTCTGTGGACGATTTTTGAAAAAAAAACTGAAACCTTTCTTTCAATTTTCAAAACAACAAAAAATAAACACCTGCACCACGAGCGCATCACGGGTAAGCCCTTCTTATTTTGCAGCAAACTGATTAAATGTTCTAGCAACTGATAAATCTATCTGACTGAACCTAATGATAGAGACAAGACATATTTTTTACTTGTACATTTGTATGTACATGTATTTTGGTTGGAAGGGTAAACAACTACAGAACTACTAATCGAGACGTCTACTATGAAATCATTTGAATATTAAATGTTATTTGGGATCTTCACCGAACATACGGTTTAATATTCCCTGTCTGTGTTTTATATTCACTGAGACGTCAGATGAAGGGGATATGTGGCACAGACAGAGAATATGAATCCGTATCCCCTGTGAAGGCCGAATTACAATTATGTTCTGCTAGAAGTTCTACAATTTTCCCTTTAAAGGCATTTAAAATTTGTGATTTTGCTACCATTGGGACACGGTCTCATATCCCCTGTCAAGCTAAACAACCAAATTGCAGGATTCACATTCATATTTCATTTCAGCAGAAAATAAAAATTGAAAAAAAAAATATATATGGTTAACATTTTCCAATATTATATTATTTTACCTCATACTAAGTATAAGACGGTTCCTAGAACTTGTGTGAGCGAAATTCATTGCTAGATGTTCAGCAACGCTACATCTATGTCTTTTTTTATCCCATAGATGCTGGATCGTCAAAAAACACACATTAAACTGGCAAAATTCTCCTACAATCATTGTCATAAGTTGCCCGACAAAAGCACTTGTTTCCTAAGCTAGACAGTTTCAATACGGGACTTTCGAGATAGGAACACTTGTGTTATTGAAGGCGGAAACGATCGCCTCGGATACCAGGAAGAAGGAATACTAGATCTCTAAACCTATTGAAATAAATATATACCACTTAAAAAGGCAAAGTATTTATGAAATAGAAGTGCATTTATAATTCCTACATGACAATTTTTTAAATTGACGAAAGTGCCACAAAATGATTACATATAAATCACCCTCAGCTTAACAGTTTTAAATTTTCCTCATAATGTATTGATTTTTTACGTATAAGATAGAACATTTTCCGGATTGAACACGATTCAAAAGTCCCGTATTATATCAATTGCTTCGATTATTATTTTTTTTCTAAAATTATTAACCTTACCTCTTCATATTTGTGCATCACTTTCTTTTATTTCATTCACAAAAGATAGGGAAAACTCCCTTGATAAACATACAAAAAACGGAACAGTCACTTCAGAGCGGAAAGACTGTAACAAGTACGCACTTATAAAATCCTATAACAAGTTATCATCGAACGTTTTAAGGGGGTAGACCTGGGGTATGAGGAGATAACTGTTTTTCACTTTTTTATCTTTCCTGGCTATGCCAGGGTGAGCTTTTGTCATCAGTATGCGTCCGTCGTCCGTCGTCTGTCGTCCGTGGTCCTTCGTCCGTTCGTCCGTCAACAATTTCAAAAATCTTCTCCTCTGAAACCGCTTGGCCAAGTGTAACCAAACTTGATTTGAATCATCACCAGGCTATAGCTTCTAAAAATTGTGTTCGATTAGTCGGCTGGTTAAACAACATGACCGCCGTTGCTAAAAATAGAACATAGGGGTAAATTGCAGTTTTTGGCTAATAGCTTGAAAAGTATTTCAGATAAAAAAAATCTGACGTGAGGTGAAAAGGATTAAAATGATGAGATCTACCCACCGTGCAATTTTGAAGAAATCTGAAAACCCATCTGGGAGTTATAGCCCTTTTTTCCGTAAAATTTTCAAAATTTTTGCATTTTTTATTTTTTATTTCAAAAAGTGTAACAGATAGCGGTCAAGTGTAATTGTAAAAATGTTCAGCATATCAAGATCTACCCACCCTGAAATTTTGAGGAAATCCATAAACCCTTGTAGGAGTTGTTGCCCCTTTTTCACCGAATTTTAAAAATTTTCTTATTTTTCGTCTTTTATTTCCAAAACTATAGAAGATGAAGGTAAAGTGTAACATGATGAAATGTTTGTCATGCTGTGGCGACTTCAAAACTGGTGTTGTAAATAGTTCGTTGACCGCCATTTTCAAAATGGCTGCCAAAAAAGGCGGGAAAATTCAACATTGTCCGATTTCAATGAAATTTGGTTTCCAAATAGATATTGATGTTGCGACTTCAAAACTGGTGTTGAAAATTGTCCGCTGACCGCCATTTTTAAAATGGCCACCAAAAAGGAGGGAAAATTCAACATTGTCCGATTTCAATGAAATTTGGTTTCCAAACAGGTATTGATGTCGGTTCAAGGTAACTAATTATGCTAAAAATAGATCCGTCGGGCACGAAACTAGTCCCATAAAAAGTACCTCAAGTTTGGGCATGTCCCACAGATTTCCCTTAGAATATACAAAAAATCTGCTTTTTGTTTTACAATATCCATATAATTCAGAACATAAAACCAAAAAAAAAAGATACTAGATAAAGCTGTTTTGTGGTAGAGTATTGATACAGTATAGTCATTCGAGATCAAAGGGAGATAATTACAGAAAATCCGTCTCAAATTTGGTGATGCTCAAAAGGAGCCATTTTCTGAAAAATCTAACCTGACATAGTACCCCGAAAATTGAACCAGTAATGTATGGCGACACCCTCTACATGAAATCAGTTGTCATTATTGAAATGGCAGTATGACGTCAAGTTTAGGGCATTTTGGTTGAAATTCTTCATGAAAATAATTAGTTACCCGGAACCATATTGGGAGCCTCAAATCTCCTGTACTGGAGATTAAAAATACACATTGTTTACACATGAAATGCAGACAATCACGTCAGTTAGAGGCAATTATGAATAAATACCAGAAACTTCATACTGACAAAAGGTATTTTGGTAGCAATCATGTATGGTATTTTGTCATAAATCAAAGACTCGTCCGAGAGCCTGACTGATATTGGTCTGTTTCAAACAACAGCAGTAGAATACCGAAGGAACAAAGGGGTGAAATTCACAAAAATCGAAGTCCAAAGACAGGGCAAAAACGAGAACACGGAAAACAATGACATTAGACACAAAAACAATGACGTTTGACAGATACAAAGCACAGAAACAGAAATTACAACATTCAGAACAAAGGCACTCACAGTGTGAACTCCAGTGAAACTGAGAGTGACATCAGGTGCTCCGGAAGGGTTTTTACTGAAGTGGCAACTCAACATGTATCAAATATGAGGCTCTGCTGAGCACTTTCCACAAAAAAAACATATCATAATAAATGACAGTGGCATGTATTGAAAGTTACATCTGATTTAAACTGCATAAACCATTGCATGAATATTAGTACAATTTGTTTTAGGTGTAAACAAGCATTATAACCAATAAATTACACTTATAAAGAATTTAAGGAAACACAAATATAACATTTGTTTGTGAACATTTTGTCGAAACCTGTATTATTTGCAACTTCGAACAAAAAAAGTGGAGTTATCTTCCCTAGATTGCTACTCTGTATTGGTCTTGTATTTTTTAAACTTGCCAATACAAGTCTTAAAAGTGCATTTTCACACAATTTACACATATTAAAGGGATGTACAATACATCAGAACATGATTTTCTTATTCAGCTTTCAAAGAAAAATCATTTCAAACTCTTGCGTGCAAAATTGAAATTTTGGCCAAAATTCCGTCATGGGTTAGGGCTATGTTTTAGACCAAAATTTTTATTTGAAAGTAATAAAGTGTAAAATATTCCAGTCGCGACTTAGGAAAATATGAACTTTAGACTTTAAAATAGTTTTCGGGGTGAATCAAGAAAAATGGTCTCACAATATGGTTTAAGGTAAGTAATTATTCTAAAAATAGATCCGTCGGGCACGATAGTCTTATAAAAAAGTACCTCAAGTTTGGGCATGTCCCAGAGATTTCCCTTAGAATATACACAAATTCTGCTTTTTGTGTTACAATATTAATATAATTCAGAACATAAAACAAAAAAAAAAAAGATACTAGTTAAAGCTATTTTGTGGTAGAGTATTGATACAGTATAGTCATTGGAGTTCAAAGGGAGATAATTACAGAAAATCCATGTCAAATTTGGTGATGCTAAAAGGAGCCATTTTCTGAAAAATCTAACCTGACATAGTACCCCGAAAATTGAACCAGTAATGTATGGCGACACCCTCTACATGAAATCAGTTGTCATTATTGAAATGGCAGTATGATGACAAGTTTAGGGCATTTTGGTTGAAATTCAACATGAAAATAATTAGTTACACGGAATCTTCGCAACTTCAAATCTGATGTAAAAAATTGTTCATTGACCGCCATTTTCAAAATGGCCGCCAAAAAACGGCGGGAAAATTCAAAATTTTCAGATTTCAATGAGTTTGGATTCCATATAGGTATTGATGTCGCAACTTCAAAACTGATGTAAGAAATTGTTCGTTGACCGCCATTTTCAAAAACGTCGCCAAGAAAGGCGGGAAAATTCAACATTGTCCGATTTCAATGAAATTTGGTTTCCAAATAGGTATTGATGTCGCAACTTCAAAACAGATGTTAAAAATTATTCGTCGACTATTGTTTTCAAAATGGCCGCCAAAAAAAGGTGGGAATATTCAACATTATCCGATTTCAGTTAAATTTGGTATCCAAGTGGATATTGATGTCACTACTTCAAAACTGGAGTTGAAAATTGTTTTTGACTGCCATTTTCAAATGGCTGCCAAAAAAAGGTGGAAGTAAAAAAAAGTCCAACTAAGAAATATAGAAAACATGATCAGACTTTGAATACTTTTCAAGATATTGGTGGTGTTCGAGCTTCAAAAGTTTGAAAGAATGAAGATCAACTGCATAACTTACAATGTTACCTCGATTGTCGCAACTGAAAGTCAGGTGAGGGAAAAAAGCTTTTGGGAGCCTCTTGTTATTACTTACACAAGCTCATTACAATAGGTATGATCAAAATTTTTAAATTGTAAAATTTTTTCCTCACAGCAAATAAATACTCATTTTGTCATGAAAATAACCACCCAACATCCAGTTATTTATAATGAGTGCATTTTACTCTATATTTTTGCAATGCTATCTAAATATAATAAAAATATGTAAAAGTCGATTTTCTTACAATGGAGATAATTTATAGCACAGATCTAGCAATTTTATTGATTTTTACCCACTTTATTTTAAATTAAGAAAAAATGGGACAGTAGATTTTTAAAAAAAAATTAATGTATCTTACATATTCTAGTTTTCGTTATGTTCTCAGTTTTTGGTGAGAATTAAACGACAGAATTTTTTACAAGAAGTGTTTAATAGTGATCAAAATAGAGTAAAAGTTACAGCCCATACTGTTCAAAACGCCCATGTATTTCAGTTCAAACCAGTAAAATTTACAATCATATCATATCTTACTTTCACACATGTCTAAATTACAGAATTTTGCATTTGAAATAATTTTAAATCAAATACAAATTTAATTAGTGCCAATTTTATACAACACAATCAAGTCCTGGACCAAATAATATGAGGTTACAGGGTATCTTTGATGGCCAATAGACATACAACGGGACGGTAAAAATTGTTGAAAATTGCTTAAAGTCGACAGGAAATTGTGTAGTTTTAATACTGAAAAAAAAATTAAACAGGTGGAAAATTTTAGGCTTCCCCAGGCTTGACCCCTTAAATAAATGGAATGATATATCTAGAGATATTCATTTTTCATATAGAAATAAGTTTTTCACCAGATATTTGTTTCTTTTGTTTCTGATTTTCCCGGAACTCGAAAGGGGGCTTTCTTTTGATATTTTCAGTATTAAAACTACACATCTTCCTGTCGACTTTACTAGATTATAGATGACATTTGCAATGCCCTAGCAACTTGCTTAGGACTTCGATAACATCGATATATATTTCACCTGTGGGTTGAAGCAAAGATATCTCAAACGGTTAAAATGGTAACTGGCTTATTTCAAATGTGAGAAATTGGAATCTAACCGTGCTGATATGGAAAAGGTCATGTCTTAATCTATTTATTATATACTTCGAATTAAGACTAAAAACATTCTCCGTGCGAGAGTTTTATGCTCTATATACATTTCAGGTAAGGTGAACTTGTGCTTGAGAGAATTTCTCATATGGATGCACTATCACACTTTCGGATTTTGGCATTCTATTTTTGTAACTTCAAAAATGTGATCTGACCACCTGTTAATATTGCCCACATCTCACTAATTTATACAGCCAAGTTTTCTCACAGTCGACTTGATGAGTGCCCTGTGTTTGTCTATTTGTTGTGATTGTCCACCAGCTTGGGACACTGGTGCTTTTGTCGGCCAACGGATGACAGTGATTGTAAGAACACTTTGCCAGTTTCCTTAATGTTTGTTGACAATCCCGCATCAATGGCCAGAATAAACATGGATGTAGCATTGCTCGACATCTAGCAATGAATTCCGCTCAAACCGGTGCTAGAGGCCGTCTTGAACTTACTATGAGGTATGGGCAAAGCTCATTGTTGAAGGCCTCATGGTGACTTCAAAATGAAGAACAACAATAAAAGCGTTGTTCCATTGCTTTTTACCATGTATTTGTGGAGACTTTGTCTCATGTGCATTTACTCCATATCCCTTCATTGCTTATTATCATCATACTCGGGCTAAAATAGCCATATCATCGGGCTGATTTGGATATTTCAGAACGAGGTGGTCTGATATGAGACATCCCATTGAACATTTTATAAAAACACAAAGTTTAGTTTATTAATAATAATAATAATAATATTTTATTGCTCAAACACATTCAAATAAACGGTTATGGCATTACAATTAACATAGAAAATATAAGAAAATATAAGACAATGTTGGCCATGGCATGACAGTGGGGTGTCAGTTACTGATTTTCACAATCATAAATACTAGAAATAATGAAGAATATAGTTTCAGATAATTACAATTTGAATTGAAATATGTCAAACAGACTTTAGTTTTTTCTTAACTTGAAACATTCATTTATAAATTTGGCAGTTAGTTTTAGGATATCAATAAAATTATTATTGAATATAAAAGATATATCTTTAATAGTCATATAAGTTTTTGACATTTTGTATGAATGTTTATTTAATTTCTGAATATACATATTCCTCTGTGATGCATAATGAGAACATATTGAGAAGAAGTGATATTCATCTTCAATGCTCTCACCATTACACGACAGACAAATACGCATATTTCTTTCAATTTTCTTGTAACGGCCCCTTTAAACTGACTTATAATTGATCTTTCCTTTTTAGATTTGCATATATCAATATAAGGAGGGCGTTTTGCTGGGATATAAATTTTATTGAAAAATGACATTTTTTCACTACTAGCTAATGAACCTAACATGTTTTGTTTAAATTGATCAAATATTCTTTGTTCAATCTTATTAATATAAAATTGCAAATTATCCAGTTGTAAAAGGTAACCAAATCCTAACTTATTCAACAAATTTTTTACATGAGACATCCGTATACTTTTATCTTTCACCTCATTGAATATTTCTTTAACTAATGTATCAGGAGAATTAAGAATGTGGTTAAAAAATTTGACCATGTTTAACTGAACTTTAAGATGCAGAGTTTAGTTTATTTGAACAGACTTACAGATGTTAATCTGAACCCATTATTAGTAGAAGCTTATGAGCTAACCAAACTGTTAGACTCAGAAGGAATGTATACTTGGTTTTATACTTGGTTTACTTATGCTAAAGAAATCTTGAATGAAAATAATCTAGATCAGCCTTCACAGACTGTTAAAAAAAGAAACTCTTTAAGCTCCAAGCCAAAAGAAATGTTTATTCTTTTTATGAAATTTTTTTCAGTAATAAGATTGAGGATACAAATGATAAAAGTAAACTCTTCCTATATAAACAAATAAAAAAGAATAGTGATAATGGATTTTTTTTAAAATTCACCAAATTTTATATTTAGAAAATATATAACAAAGCTTAGACTAAGCGATCATAACATAGAAATAGAAAAGGGGAGACATTATAATATACCTAGGAATGAAAGATTATGCCCTACCTGTAAAATTTTAGGGGATGAACATCATTTCCTACTAAAGTGTAAAATAAATAAAAATTTGAGAGATGAATACTCTACATAATATAATTAGAGATTATCCAAATTTTTGTAGTATTACAAACATAGATAAATTGATATATATATTCTTAACCCATCAACACCATCTCAAGTAAATAATTTAGGTCTCTTCATAAAAAAAGTCATTAGAACTGAGGACAGGAGACTCTTGAAATGTTTACTTGAATTTATTGCTGTATATTAATTGAAATGTTGAAGTTATTTTGTAGTTTGTCACAAACACATTTAGTTTAATGACAATAAAGTATTTGATTTGATTTGATTTGATATGGCCATATCAGACTGGGTATATAATATGGACTGTTAACGTCCGGCTATATTACACATGCAAAACAAAACCATTCACTGACATGACGAACGTCATTAGTATTTGTGTATATGACTTTCGAAACAGCAATATCAACAAAATACAATTTTAATTGATTTGATCCAAACTCACTTCTATCAATTTAGTGTGCCTTTGTAGGATAAGGGTTTATCTTTATTGATGGGTAGGACCTAGGGTTAAATAATACTTGAACTTTATATCTATCAGGTTTGGCCTTTAACCTTGGTGTTTTCGATGTTGCCGTTGTCCCTGGAAGATCATTGAACACGATGGATTCAGGAAAATTATTTCAAGAGGCCCAAAGTTCAGAGAATCTCAACGTTTCAACTGGAATCATAATTTCAAGATCATAATGGACGCATTTGAGCAATATACCAGATCCTGGATCAAGCGTGAATCTGAAGTTGACGACATTAACACACTGTCAGAGTGGATACAAGCTAACCGGTCTTTAGTGGTACGTAGAATACTTCAATTGAAAAAATGCGTACAGGATAGACCCAAATCTATCTTCAAAGACTGTGACGCTGTATCTTTTCTATCATCCCGTAACGAAAAGTTTGTTGTCGTTCCAAAGCCGCAATCAATGTTGTTTTTTGTGTAAAAAGCACTATTATGATTGCCTTATACAAGAACTTGTTGTAGATAATAGTTCAGGCAACCCCACATACAAAAATATTACTATGGATAAAGATGAAATCCTGGTAAATCATAAATCGTTGATGGCATCATCAAACAATTCTATCAACGACAAATCTAATGATTTGCCTAGTTTGTACTTGACACCCAAACGTCATAAGTGTCCGTTCAAACAACGGTACATTACCGGCTCTTCTAATTTTTTACTAAAGAACTGTCCATTATCATATTTTGACTGTTGTGAAATAAGGACAGCAAGAATACTGTGATACTGTTTACTAACGTAGTAGCATCAATCACATGTGGATACTAATATATTAAAAAGATCTTCTGAACAACTTTAAAACCCGGTCACTTTCAAAGATCCACTCTATACTATTCTTTCCCATTCAAAATTGAAAGGTCATTTGATTGATGTTATTAAGAACTCATTTAATTACAGAGCTTTAAATATATAGCCTTAGCATATACATCTACCTATTTTACTAAAAAAAGTACCCAAGGGTAACACACGATATTACACTGAAGAACAGGTAATCAGCATGCTGGAATTTCTCATTGACAACATATTTGTCCAGTTCGGAGGAAAGATATTCCAACAGACTGTCGGCATTCCAATGGCTACGAACTGTGCTCCTCTCTTAGCCGACCTGTTTTTGTACACTTAAGAAACAAAATTTCTGCAAAATTTGGTGAAACAAAAATAAAATTAAAGAAGCTAAATCCTTTAATTTCTCATGCAGATATATTGAGGATGTCTTGTCGCTTAATAATAGGAAATTTGCCGACTAAATTCCATTAATATATCCACCAGAACCTGAAATAAAGGAGACTACAGACACTGACCATTTTGTTTCGTTTTTAGGTAGCAAGACACAGTTTCGTAAATTTTGCGAGTGGGCTTTTCCAAGATGATTACATCATCTATGGGATTCCCTGCTATTTTAAGATCCTAACATTGAAAATTGTCAATTTTTTTTATATTTATGTTTAGAATTGGACTAAGAGATAAAATTAATAGATAATTGAAGTCAGAGCTTAATTTCAAATTTTATTTTGTGTCAACTTTGTTCAGGGGAGACAATTAGATGAACACTGTAGTTTGCCATGTGCTAAATTTTGAACTCAGCTGCCAGGCAAAATTGCAGCTTTCGGAGCCGGTGACCGTACCCTAAAACCCTACTTAAAAGAAAGAAGAAATCATGTTCTTTGCAATGAATTCAATTTCAATGGTAATTTCTGCACCAGTATTGCTGAAATTTTTGGCTCAACATGGCCTGATTTGGTGCAATTTTCAGTGAAATTTACCATTTTGTCCACATTTGTAATTATCTCAGTTTGCATGTACCATTGTCAATTTTATTAATATTTTTAAATATCATGAAACTTGAGATTTTAAGCTTTCCATTGGTATATAGATGTCCATATATAATTTTATACATATCATATAAAGGAGGGGGTAGCTTTTATTGACTTGTTCATAATGACGTCACACAAAATAACTGTGTTCTGCATCCTTAAGGGATGTCATGATAAAACCTAGAATGCCTTGAATGAGGATGTGCATCCAAAAATTATGGTTTATTTTGGCTTTATTTCAGCCTTGACTCATGGTCATACATTTTCACCTTTTCACTTAATTCTATTGACAGTTTTGTAAGACATAATACCCCCCCCCCCTATTCTTTCAGCAAGTTTAATTTGGTCAGAACTGACTTGGTATTCTGCTCTGTTCGATTGTCTTTTCGCGACTTGAAATGTATCATATTAAAATGCATGAAACTGAAATTTAAAGTTAAAATGGAGAAAAAATCTTTATTATCAAAATTATTAAGCTTTCATGTTATGAATTGCTATCCTATTCTGAATGGCAGTATGCAAACATTTATAGACACCCTGTTTCTTTGTACAAAGGACTGAGAGATCTAATTACATTATGACGTCACAATATGTTGCCGTGACGTCATAAGAAAACAATTTGTTCGGAATATTAAGTATAGATTATATTCGACAGAAATAAGTGTATTCTCCTAACTTGTTAGTTTAGATTGGTTCAATTTATGATTGGATTATCCTCTGTTTAACCAGTAACTTTTTTCCGCTTTCTTTACAACAACTGTTAAAACAGTGCAGTAGGCATACAGTACTAAAATGGACCTATTTCAGAAAATATTTGGTCAAATTTAATTTCGAATACACCAAATTGATCGGGTAAATGTCCCGAATGTGTCGAAATAAAAAATGAAGCAAAAAAAAAAATTGAAAGTTGTCTTAAGGTAGCAAGACACAGTTTCGTAAATTTCGCGAGTGGGCTTTTCCAAGATGATTACATCATCTATGGGATTCCCTGCTATTTTAAGATCCTAACATTGAAAATGTCAACTTTTTTTATATTTATGTTTAGAGTTGGACTTAGAGATAAAAATATTAGATAATTGAAGTCAGAGCTTAATTTCAAATTTTATTTTGTGTCAACTTTGTGCAGGGGAGACAATTAGATGAACACTGTAGTTTGCCATGTGCTAAATTTTGAACTCAGCTGCCAGGCAAAATTGCAGCTTTAGGAGCCGGTGACCGTACCCTAAAACCCTACTTAAAAGAAAGAAGAGAAATCATGTTCTTTGCAATGAATTCAATTTCAATGGTAATAGACCACTTGCCAGTTCTGCAATCAACAGAATGAATTTAGCAAAACCCAAACGGGAGGTCACTTTTTGAAAAATCTCAAGGGGACAGAATGGTTCCCTGTTTGTGATAACTAACCAAAAAATAAAACATTTTTAATCAAAAATTATGAAAGTTTAACCTTTAGCAGATGTTTAGTCAGCAACACAATTCAAAACCTAATCCCAAAAAGCGCTTACCATGCTTTCAAGTGCTACTTGTTTCAAGTAATAAAAATAAACAACTGTACTAACTTGAAATGTCTTCTCAGTGACTAAGAAAGTATTAAAAATTCGAAAATATGCTAACTTACTGCAGAATCTCATGAATATTGTGTAGGGAATCACTTTGTCCAAACTGGCTAAGCACGAAGACCGTACTTTAAAACAAATGTGCATGCTTAATGTTTGTTTGTCCGGTGTAGGAGTAACTTCCCTTTGAAGGTTTGACCAAAAAACACAAAATTTGACTAGAACTGACAAGAACTTTAGTAACTGGCAAATCATCTATTTCTGCACCAGTATTGCTGAAATTTTTGGCTCAACATGGCCTGATTTGGTGCAATTTTCAGTGAAATTTACCATTTTGTCCACATTTGTAATCATCTCAGTTTGCATGTACCATTGTCAATTTTATTAAATATTTTTAAATATCACGAAACTTGAGATTTTAAGCTTTCCATTGGTATATAGATGTCCATATATAATTTTATACATATCATATAAAGGAGGGGGTAG
>MJUU01067327.1:44685-60247 GCA_002080025.1 Modiolus philippinarum | reverse complement strand
AAAAATAAAAATTTTAGGTTATCTGTAAATTTACAATTTTGGCCCCTTCAGCCCCTCATAGCTCGGAAACAGTAAGAGCTACGCCAAATCCGTTGACATATACTGAAAGCTTACAAGAGGAATTCAAAGAAAAAAATCCCGTCGAAATCCGATGAAAAATAAAATTTTTTGGTTATCTGTAAATTTACGATTTTGGCCCCCTAGGCCCCTCATAGCTGGGTAAGGAAACAAGTTACCAAAAATCTAATAGAAAGGGTGCTATGATAATTTTTCATTAGGAATCCTTTGGAAAAAATTGCATCAAATTCGGACTAAAGATAAAAATATGAAATTTTTGAAATTCGCCCCTTTTGGGCCCCATTTATCTCGTGAACGGTACATGCCACGTGAAATCCGTTGGGCATACCTCAGACTGGAAATTTTCTAAGGAGTTTACTGAAAGAAACCCCATCAAAATCCGATAAATAATAAAGATTCTACAGTCAAATATGTGAAAACAACCAATTTAACCCCTTTTGGCCCCTTTTTTCTAAAACGGGCGGGGCCAGGAACATAAAATTATAGCCCCGGCTAAAGCATGTGCCAAGAAACATCATACAAAAATTTGAAAATGATCTGTTCACTGGAACCAAAGTTATGCTGTCCACAGACACAAAAATACCCAATTTTACCCCTTTCTGGCCGACGCCGACGACTGCGCCATAACATAATACGACCGCAAAATTTTTGCGGTCGTATAATAATTAATCAATGAAAAATCTCAAACCATAAAATGGACCTTTCCTTTATCCTTACATTCAAATTTGATTTGTATTATTTTGAAACAAGATAATTACACTCATTAAAGCTCTTTCACTGATTTACGTTAAAATTTGTCATGATGAAGGTTTGAATGTTGTTTATATCTGTAATATATTAAATGAATAAAATAAGAATTGTGTATTTAATGAATCTATCTATGAATATAGTTTTCAGCACAGAAGTAAAATACAATGTATATGGTCTATGATGAATAATCTGTCAAGAAAACGCTAATATTTATCCCAACATTACTCAAGGCTTGTGCTAATTCTCTCAGTTTTGGTTTTCCGGGCAATTCATCTCGCCATTTCCGCAGCATGAAACGGTTTATATTGACTATTTTGTGACCATCCTCTTTCATTTGTAACCAACAGGAAGAGTCAATACAAAGCTGAACCGAGAGAAGGAGACTTTCATCTATGATTTGCGTTGCCAACATGTCTAAATCTTGGTCAGTCGCATTTCGTTCAAGAATTTCATATGGTACATCTACAACAGAAAATGATGGTTAAAATTATTTATTATTATATTTGATATATAAAGGCAATCAAATTGAATTTCTTGAGTACCAGTGGTATATGAAGTCACATATTGCGTAAAACTCCATCCGAAACACAACAGAAATTCAGCGAGTCAATTAACCCAAATTATTGTAAAAATGGTTTCGAATCCGCGGAGACACAAAATACTGGAAATGTCCAATCACAGAAATGTCATATCTATCGATGATATCGTTGTGAAATCTTACATCCATGATAGTGTTTGTTTTTTAGCAATGAATTTTGCTAAAACCGGTGCTAGGGGCCGTCTAGAACTTACTAAGAGGTATGATGCAAAACTCATTTTTAAGGCCTCATGGTGACTTCAAGATGAAGTACAACAATAAAAGCGTTGTTCTTTTGCTTTGTTCGTTAATGTTTTTGTAGAGACTTTGTCTTATGTACATTTACTCCATATTCTGTCGTTGATTTCTGACGTATAAATGTTGATTTAGTCTCAAGATTTTGATCTTAGCCTGCAAGCGTCAACTATTGAACCAATCTAGGAAGAGGCAGTATCTTGCAGGTTGAAAAGCCATTGTGTTTTGATATTAAAATCTGTTTACTTGTTATATTTTTTTTAGATCAGCCACACTTTCCTATTAAATAATGGCGATAGTAACTCAACAGTAATTGCTATTGAAAGGTCATCTTCGCTAGCCAAGGGTTACGATCCGCTCCTCTTCTCTTCACCCTTGTCAGATCAAGCCACATTTTTGGAGACACAAGTTTCAAATTATCTCCCTTTGAAGTAAGATTTTTAGCATGATTAATTGTAAAAATTAAAGATCATTTATGATATCTAATAATGTCAAAATAAAAAAATACTAAATTTAAGGCATACGAACCCCCATAAGTAGAGAAATATTACAAATCCTTGGAATTTTGCAAAATCAAAAATTCATTACACTCTCTATTTTAAGTTTTATTGTTACGCTATATATTAAAAATATGACTTTAACCATTCTGATTTGATGCAGCCGAGTTCAACTGCAACCAATCAAAATTGAATTGTGGATTCATGGCTCCAGAAATCCAGCTTGATGTGCCAAGGGTGAAGAGGAGAGGAGCGGAATTGTAACCCTTGGCTAGCGCAGATGTTGAAAGGTCGTATACACTTAAAAGAAATGATCATCCAAGTATTAAGAAAAAAAAAGAATCTTGAATCAGAATTTCAACCAAAACTTTAAATTTTTCAATAAGGGACTGATTACTATGAAAATACATTTTAATGATCGTATGAGACGGAATGTTTTTGAAGCCTTGATTAATAAGGCGGTCACGAGGATAACTATGTCTAATGAGAAAGTCTGTATAATTTGTGCTACCTCTCGCGAAATAAAAGTATATTATTTGAATATCGCAGAGTATGTAAACAGATATGTCTGACTGTTTAATATTGATTGAGAACCACAGATATTCAAATAAACAGCTGCGCCAAGAGCGCATGATACGCCCGTCCCCACTTTAAAAGCAAACTGATTAAATGATTCTTGAAATTAAGAACTCCATATGATCAAACATGACAAGGGACTTCTAATATGTATCAATTATTTCATCTGATGTTAAGCAGTAAAAATGTATATTGGTTTAGGAGTAGTAATGTCTTAAAATAAAAGATTTCAATGTGTAGACAGAAATTACAATTTCATACTTTTTGTAAATAATCAAAGCCCTATAACTCTGGAACGAAAAATCCTTCCACAAAATAAAACGATCGAGAGCTTTCTTCTGTCATATCCAACAATCTTGCAAAGTTTCAAGGAAAATGAATAATGCGTTCTCTAGCTAAAATATGACGTGTGGACGGAAATGGTATTTCATGCTTTTTTTAAATAATCAAAGTCCCATAACTCTGGAACGAAAAATCCATTGAAAAAATAAAATATTAGGGAGCTTTCTCTCGTCATACCCAACAATCCTGCAAAGTTTCAAGAAAAATGATGAAGGCGTTCTCTAGTAAGAGTACGACATGTGGTCGAAAATTGCAATTTCAAGCTTTTCTGAAATAATCAAAGTCTCATAACTCTGGAACGAAAAATCCAAAGACAAAATAACACGATTGGGAGCTTTCTTCTGTCATACCCAACACTCCTGCAAAGTTTCAAGAAAAATGACTAAAGCGTTCTCTAGTTAGAGTACGACGTGTGGACGGACGGACAGACGGACAGACGGACGGACGGACAGACGGACACCGGTATACCATAATACGTCCCGTCAAAGACGGGCGTATAATAATATACTGTTATTGCGATTCTAATGCAATAAATAAAATCATGTCTTATTCTTGTATTGGGTATCTGAACTAGCAAAGGAGTCAGACTAAAAGGGAAAAAAAACTATGTCCTAGATATGTGGACAGATTATTTGAAAGTCAGTTTTTACCAATCATGCAAATTGATATACACCCATTGAAAATTAAATTCAAATGCGGCTGTCAAACAAACTGTTTTTTTAGTATTGTACCAATACTACACGATATAAAATTAATGCATACGTGTATAGGTTTGCCTATTTTATATATCAGATCAAAACGAAATACTGTCTTTCGTAATTATTTAATATGTGCATTAAGTCGCATTCTTATCGGCAGCAAGAAAACTATAGTATGCTACTTATTCAATAACTAAATCAATCATACTTAATTAAAAACCACTTTTCCAAACAAAAATGTTGATTCTGAAAGAGAAAATTGAAAGACAAATTGTACGACGAAAACTGGCAATACACACTTGCGAGGGTAAAGATGTTGATCTCGGTTGACATCATCAGAATCGAAAAATTATTTCCCTTGCATCAAAATGATCAATCTCCGAAACAGAGGTGCATAGCTCTTCCTACGTCAGATTTCACCTCTGCCACACCGGAAGGAGCGATTCCTCTCAAGATGGCCGATTTTCATGACGTCACAGTGTGAAATACGTCAGGATGTATACGACATCACTGTGAAAAGGGCGTGGTAAATCCAATATGGAGGACAAGGTGTGGCAGAGGTGATAATCTGACGTAGGAAGAGCTATGTACCTATGTTTCGGAGATTGCAAAACCATATGCTCTGAGTATGTATATGATGTCCTAATCTTAGATTGTTTAGCTAACAACACTTTCAAATATGTCTTAATGTGTCAACGTATGTGCTACGATCTATGAATTTAACTTGAAAATGACTTGTTCTCATTGTCCGGTCTGAAACAAACATTATCCAAATTCATTTCAAAATCAGTGTAATTGCAAGTAAATACTTACCTAAAGGCTTATCTCTAAAAACCTAAAATACAAATTGTTTCATCAGTGAAGATACGGTATTGGGTTAAATCCTTAACGTGAAAAAATATAGAAAAGAAACAAAAAGGAACAATCGGTTGTTAAAAATATGGTAAAAAGATACAGCTTATATTTTGAAAATCTGTTTAGAATTTTGATTAATAATAGAAAATGATAGCCTGCCACTATTATGGGCATTTTTAAGTTTGTTGAAGCATAAAAATGGGTATAAAATAGCATACTAGTTAGAAATAGCAAACGACTATACTTTACCTTGCACAACGCATGGACGTTTGTTTCAGAAGCCTGCATTGCATCATATAAATCTTTCAGTGTCCCTTGTCGTGTTTTCAATTTCCATTTTCTTAGACTTATGAACATAATGTTCAAAATATTATTTCCATAATCGGCTTCGACAGCTTTTATTTCATTTACTGTCATTCCAAGATATAACAGTATTGATTTTAGATCGTTCCAACTGAACTGAAGGACTAGCTTTGCAAGCTGCAATTCGCTTGGTACTTCTTCTAAAGCTCCCTGTACAACACCTTCAAAGGAACCATGGTAAACATGTTTATTTAAAGGATAACCATGTTTTGAGTGATTATTCTGATCTGATAAACAGCTCAATATTATACTTAAGGTTCCACTAAAGTAAAAAAATTAGGACACACAATAAACATAAAATATTTGCTTGTATTTCTGAAGAAACCAGGACTAAAATAACTACTTATGATTGAATGCGTTCTTTTAAATACGATTAACATTTACACAATGTACAAATTGTCAATAAAAGTGAAATTGTAATTATATGGCCAAGTCTTTTCTTGTAGTAAACACTCAATTTTCAAAAATAAAATAATCAGTCGGCCTGGAAAACGCCTAATTTTGTTCAAGTTTGTTCAAATTTGTTATGGATGTATACTTTGAAGTCTTACGCAGGGCGAGCTAACACTGGTTTGTCTTGTAGTATGTTTTCAGGTCGTTTTTGCCAAATTTCTTACATAAACGTGTGAAATTACTTCCCCTACAAACATAAAATAAACTGAATCTCGAATATAAACATAATTGAAAAAAGAAATCAGCTTTAGCTTGCCCTGCGTTAGGCTTCAAAGTACTCATCCATTGCCATTTTTGGCAAATTTAGGCGTTTTCAAGGCCGACTGATTTTTTTTGAAAATTGAGTGTTCACTACAATAAAAGATTTGGTCATATCATTACAATTTCACTTTTATTGACAATTTTTTACATTGTGTACATGTTAATCGTTTTTAAAAGAAAACATTCTATCATAATTAAGTATTTTATTTCTGCTATGTTCAGAAATAAAAGCAAATATTTTATGTTAATTGAGTGTCCTAACTTTTGACTTAAGTGGAACCTTTACCATTAAAGGATATAGTGTGGAGTAAATGCACCCGAGACAAAATCTCTACAAATATATGGTTAAACAAGCAATGGAATAACGCTTTTGTTAGTGTCCTTCATTTTGAAGTCAACATGGGCCTTTAACAATGAGCATGACTTGTCTACACATGAAGCGTGAAGTCTCTCTATTGGTAATTTGTTTATCATTCTCTGATACATAGCTAGGGCGCATTTATAAAATTAATTTCAAAGAATTAAGAGTAAACAAACAACATTATCGGACAATTACTTCGTTTTATATTCCGAAAAGATATGGAACATTTACCTGAACTTTTGTAATAGATGAACTATATTTGAAATTAGAACCTTATAAAATGGAGAGACAAAGCAATTTTCATTATATTGATTTATTATACTTTGCAGAGAAATAAGTAATTAAATATATTTTTTCATTTTGTTATTTCGTTTTGGCTCCCTCAGTATAGCTTAATTAAAATCTTCAGCAAAAAGCTTGACTGAAAGGCTGCCTAAGAACATTAGCAAGATTAAAAAAGTAAACTTAAAATATGCATTTCTTAATAATAAAATACTAAACATATTAATGGCCTTATCGATTGATATTTTAAAATTAGCCATATTAGATGACTGCCAAAACTGCTGATATGAAATATCTAAACTCACCTTTACATTCATGTGAACATTCGTCTATTGTCTAAAATAAAAAGAAATGATAATGCTTTAAAAGAACATTTCGTTACGTTAAAATAACGTTTAAAATCTGATATTTTATACTTACTAATGAACAAACAGTAGAATAGTGGTTTCAATCAAAAGTACAAACTTTCAAAGTAACGTTTCGTTTCACTTGCTGACATGGAATCATTCAAAAATATTTCAANTTATCGCTAATTTGCTTGATTTTCAATTGTTCCCGAGCGACAATAATTCTATTATCACTGCACTGCGCTGATACGAACATATTATCGTCAATCTCTATGGAACGTTAGCAACAGCGTATTAATACGACGTCGCGTGACGTTTCGTGAAAAATATAATCCCAAGAAAGTAAGCGCTATATTTAACCAAATATTATATGTTTAACATAAAAAGTGTTTCTGTAGCAAAAGAAACATATATCTGGTATATATCAATAACAGAATTAGCGATAAAAATACTATTAGTAATTTGATTTGCTCGGATGGAATTCTCTGCTAGTATTGCATCTCGTGCTATCGCACTCGATGCAATACAAGCAGAGAATTCCATACTCGCAAAACAAATTACTAATAGTATATACTTACTAATGAACATACAGTAGAATAGTGGTTTCAATCAAAAGTTCAAACTTTCAAAGTAACGTTTCGTTTCACTTGCTGACATGGAATCATTCAAAAATACCTCAAATTATATTCCGGTTGTTACAAAACTGATATACTATTGGGTAAAATTTTAAAGAGATGTTCTGATTAATATTGACTTTTCGGTATTGTGATTTCATAACTGCTTTTAAAATTCACATATTATTTTTAAAAAAGACATTAATATAACCATTTTACTATCAAAATGTGTTATATAAATCGTTATGTTTAAGATAATTTTGGATTATCTATAAACCTTGCCTTTTGCTTTGATAGTCATTTTCCTATCATTTCATAGGCAAGAGTAAAATTCGGTTTTTCCCGACTTTTATCTGAAGAGTCATGCAATAAGTAATCGAAAAGGTATTTCAATCATCAATTTGAAATCGAAATTGAGTCAGCATGTTTATTGGATGAATAAACTTCGGATCAAATTTATACAATCTCATTTCATCATTGCAAATAATTTTTGTCATTTGTACCGATAAAATGTATGTTTTGTTTTCTCGGTAGTTCGCCATCTAAAATGATGCAAAAGCTACACAATTATTTTAAACAACACCAAGAATTGCAAAAAAGATATGTATTTGTAACTAAATTATTTCGCAAAATATACATACTCTGTCGACCATCCATTTCTTCAAAGTATCTCCTAAATCATCCCCGTGAATATCACACACCCAATCCGTCATTTGTTCTGTGTAGCACGGAGAGTTGACATGAAAACATATGTATTCTGTATGAAATGGAACTGATTCTATCCCGGCATCTGGTCCTGCTGATGATAACTTGTAACTGTCGGAAATCCGGTGTAATATGTCAGTGAGACATTCTCGGATTCTTGAAGCAATATCTGGAACAATCTGAAACCTGGAAGTTTCATGAATGAGAAATATGTCAACCCGCTGCTCTTTTACCTGAACTAGCATCGTTAGTGATTTATTTATTATTACAACAGCCATTCCGGAGAATAACATTTTCTCATTTTGATAGGATTTGACATCCCACATCTCTACACAGCACGATATAAATCTGAAGCCGACCGCAGGTGGTAGGACCGCACTATGGAATTTAAAAGAGAGTCCCAAACTCTTACCCAATAAGTTATCTTGTTCCATGTAGGAGGTCAAATCTTCCTTTGTAATCAGACTTGGCACAAAGTAGAATGATGATGGTAGCAGTTTACCGGTATATGGATGGTATATCCTTGGCTCCGCAAGTATATCTAAATGTGACATCAAACTCATAAGATATTCTTGGTGATGTTGAATTTGTCCGTCTCTGTTGAAAATTGTATTTACGTCAGATTTTTTAAGGATCCCGTCCCGATTCATTGACTCTATCATACCGAGCCGTCTGCCATGACAAAAGCGTTTGTCAGTGACAATTTTTCTTAATACATTTACAAGATAAGCTGGGTATATTATGATGTGATCTCGAAGTCCAGGAAGAGGGAAATGAATTATGTCCCCTTGCGAATGATGAACTTTGAGAAAAATGTCAAGATCTTTTCGACTGAGGCTCTGTACGGGATTTTCGCAATTTATCTCCTCTAATTGTTTAAGATGCATAATATTTTTACCCTTTGCAACCTTCTTATTTATCATCATTTCTAAATGAATCCATGATTTCGGAATTTTCTCTCCCCATGATGGTTGTTCAAACATCATATCAACTAGAACATCTTTTAGTAACTGTATTTCCGGATCCTCAGGGTCCATAGCATTGATAAAGATTTTGTGTGTTAGTACTAAATGGTTCATTGCAGGAGTACCCTCAAACATTTTAGCAATTTCCATGAAGATAAATGTTCTTTGCTCTACTAGTCTTTCCTGAAACAAATAAAGAGATAAGCAGTGAAGGGATTTCGAATAAATGGACTAGAGACAAAATCTCTACAAACACATGGCAAAACCAACCAATGGAACAACGCTTTTATTGTTGTTCTTCATCTTGAAGTCACCATGAGGCCTTCCAAAATGAGCTTTGCCCATACCTCATAGTAAGTTCAAGACGACCCTAGCAACGGTTTGAGCGGAATTCATTGCTACATACATGTTGTTTGACTCATAGATGCGGGATTGTCAACAAACATAAAATTTACCGGCAAAGTGTTCGAATAACTGCCGTCATCCGTTGTCCGACAAAAAAAAACAAATAGAAAACAAAGACAACATTTAAACGACCAAAGGGCACTCATCGAGTCAGTAGTAGGTTAGTAAATTAGGCATAGTAAAATCTTGAGATTTTGGCACATTAATCATGTGGTCAGAATGCAAATTTGAATTAAAAAAAAATAAAATGCCAACATTTTAAAGTATTATAGTGTATCCATATGAATAACTCTCTCAAAAACAAGTACACCATACCCGAAATATATATAGAGCATACATCACTAGCACGGGGAATTTGTTTACAGACTCAACACGGCAGTCTAATATAAGCAATGAAGGGACATGGAGTAAATGCACATGAGACAAAGTCTCTACAAATACATGGTAAAACTAGCAATGGAACACCGTTTTAATTGCTATTCATCTTGAAGTCAACATTAGACCTTCAACAATGAGCTATGCTTATACCTCAGAGTAAGTTTAAGACGGCGCTAGCACTGGTTTGAGCGGAATTCATTACTAGATGTCGAGCAACGCTATATCCATGCTTTTTGACTCATGGATGCGGGATTATCAAAAACATAAAATTAACTGGAAAAGTGTTCTTACAACAACTGTCATCCGTAGTCCGACAAAAAGACTAATAGAAGACAAACACAACATTTAAACATGTTTATTTCTGTTTTGAATTTCATAATATCAAACATTAGAAAACGTTTATGTTCATGCAATAAATCACATATATGACAACATATTTTACAATTATCAAACATTGTATTGACCAGCAAAAGGAAACTGTTTGCTCCAGGTGTATCTTTTTGTTCTTTATCAGTATTTACACAAATTTCGGTAATTTTGAATTTATCTGCACTGGAAAGATATAAGTGGTCGAAATGCGCATATGCAGAATCCAAATTAACAGTAATTTCGGTATTATGTTATTAAATGAGATACTTTGTTCACCCACTATTCCGGGCTATATCAATAACCGTAAAATGACAGCTTTCGCACCATATCAACTATATCGATACTTCTGATGATTATATGGGCGTATTTCCTATGTATTATGCTAGGTATTTTTTCAAGATAAGATATGGACAAGAAAGTCATACCGTATATCGGGTAATTTTCGCAAGTGTCAAATTCCGAAGAGGGGTACTAAATTTTAGCGGTCATCAATTTTCGCGAATTGAAAATTGAAGAAGGGAAAGAATGTATGAATGTATAAATTGACTTTAATTTCGTGAGTTTTTATTTTCGCGCTTCAAGAAACTTCTCGAATATAGAGAAATTTAGAACCCCGCGGAAATTTCCTGCTATACGGTATGTACTTCGAAGACTTTAGCGGCTGCCATTTCAGGTCATATGCTAGTAATTGACAATTAATCATTGTTTCTATTACCTGTCTATACGCCAATGGATATTTTAAGCATTATGTGTATAATGTTAACAGAGCAGGACATGCTTACCATTCCGGTGCACCTGATATGACTCCCAGTTTCATGGGAGTTCACACTGTGAGTGCCTTGGTTTTCAATCAATCATTGTTTCTATTACCTGTCTATCCGCCGATCGATATTTTAAGCATTATGTGTATAATGTTAACAGAGCAGGACATGCTTACCATTCCGGTGCACCTGATATGACTCCCAGTTTCATGGAAGTTCACACTGTGAGTGTCTTGGGTTTGAATGTTCTGTTTTTATTTCCGTGTTTCGTAGCTGTCTTACGTCATTGCTTTCTGTGTTCTCGTTTTTGGCCATGTCTTTTGATATTTTTGTAAATACCACCCCTCTGTTCCTTCGGTATTTTACTTCCTTTGTTTTGTATAAAATTCGTTGAAAATAAACCAACAAAAAATTACTATTGAACAGGTTTAATATATATTATTTGATCTTGAAAACATTTGAAAGGAAAATCCATAGATGAAATATATAATTCGAACGTATGAGATCTTTATCAATATAATTGTGGCATAATAGGGAAACCAACCATAATAATCTATTTCAGTATTGGTCATGATCAATGCGATTCTAAGTTCAATTTGTTAAATGCAATGTGTGTAATATAATAGGGTCTGTTAGTCTCGTCATGTGACACCGAGGATTCACGATAAAATTAAAATTTGAAAATGTTTCCCACTAAAATATGACGTTGCAGGATTATGTCGTTCAGTATTTTGCTGGAAACGTCACATTTTTTTTTAAATGCAACTTTCGGGAACAAATCATGTACCCGGAAGTTTTAAAATTTAACGAGACTTACAGCCCCTTTACACAAAATCTTAAATTCTCACAAACGAATATTTCTAACAGATTACAATGTTTCAGGAACATATAATACAATCATGTCCTTGTATAGTGCATTTTTTAATCTTCAATTGTTGATTTGGCATAGAAATGTACATACAGTATTTCTTTATTTTTTATTTTTTTTTTAAATGAGTGATTCACCCTAAAGGTGTATGTGACAGAAATACGCTTTCATTTAATTTCAAAGAATATTTATACATCTTTCCTGCTCTATAGACGTCTACGTATGTGTAAAGAGAACTTGTAGTATTTGTGTTACAAAATAAGTTTCGTTTTTTGCTTTGCTTTATTTTTTTTTGTTTTGTCATTTCATTTTCGTATCATCATATATTTTGTTCAATTGAAATTGATGTTAACATAGGTGGTACAAATAACTTCTTAATCCGGTAATAGGAGAACATCAGCTTGTTTTAAATTGGACATGCAACTTGCTTTTCATGTAATGTGAATGATATATAAGGTAGGGAACCATCCGTCTCGGTCAGCGAAAATATCTTCCAGCTTCATAAATCATACAGTTAAATTTATGTTTGTTGACAATCCCACATCCATGACAAGAAAAGACATGGATGTAGCGTTGTTCGACAATCAGAAAAGAATTCCACTCACATAGGAGCTAGGGGCCGTGTTGACTTTCTGTGAGGTTGAGCAAAGGTCATTGTTGAGGGCCTAATGGTAACTTAAAGATGAAGAACAACAATAAAAGGGTTGTTCCATTGCTTTGTTTAAACATTTTGTCTCATGTTCATTTACTTAACATCCCTTCATTCGAACTTCTCAATCATGTCACCAGATGTGTTTGCTGACCAAAATGAGTTACAAATATGTCTGAATTATTTTCGGATCCTTCATTAAAGCATAGGACATGTATATGAGTTAACATCTGAGTATTATAAACGAAAATACTTACTACTGGTACAAGGTCTTTATGAGTACAACATATAAGAATTTTCGGAAACAGCCTGTTTCTTCCTTTGGAATAGGTCAGAATTGAACTCACCCAAAACTTGATGTACGCTGAAATTGAGGAATCTCATTTATAGATTGTATGAATTGTTTCTAAATATTTTTTTTCCTTCAATCATCATGGTATTTTCTGAAACAATCAATAACAATGTACATCGAACGCTTTGCAAGAATTCTTTTCTGTGGAAAATCAGTGCAAAATCCCTTTGCAGCGCTTTCGCGAAATCATTTAATACATTCCCAAGTTTATATTACAATGCAAGCAACATCCGTTACTTTTCAGTGTCTTCTGACTTTTAAACTTCAAACTCTGTTTGTGTTTCCCACTTCAGCAAGTTTTGGTACAAATACTACTGTTTAAATTACAAGATGTCCCATTATTTGTCTTTTTTACTTCCAATTATATTGCCAAAGTTACTGTTTTTTTTCTGACTGATTCCTTTGAGATTAATTTTCTGGCCTAAATAGAGTTCATAAAAATGGACCCCTATCACAATTTCGGGCATTCGGGTAATAGAATTTTATAAATGACAACCCGGTTCCATGGAAACGGGAAGAATGTGGGAAAATTAAGGTTTCCAAAAGAAATAAAATTTTACACATTTTACTAGTATGCATTGAACTTGTTTCTTGTCAATAATTACTTTTATGAAAATCATTTCGAAGACTTTTGTAACAGTATTTTTATACTGCATTTGGTAGTAAATATCATTTTGTTGATAAATTGTAAAATTGAGTGTGTCTGTGTTAATTTGGGGCATTTTCTTACAAACATTATTCTTTGTTTTCAACTTTATGAAGCGTATTTTAACACACCTCTTGTTGTTGGTTTTCCACATTTTCCAGGAATAGGAGACTCTGTCTGTATCTCATCATCTAACTGAAAACTACCATTAATTGTTATAATATAAATCCCTCTATGTGTTAAAAATGATTGATGCGTTGAATAAAATACTTTTTGACCAGCAAAGTCTAAAATAATTACAGGAGCAAAATTCATCATATGAATACCCTTCTTCCCTGCCTTAACTGTACCCTCTTTAAGCATATCTGCTGTGATTGTATCTTTTTCTTTTTGACCTCTTCGTAAGTTTGTCATAAATTTGCTGAAAACTGATTTGTCATCTCCCGTTGCTAATTCATCGATTACTGTTCTTTTACTAGTTTCGTTACTCAACCCGATACCCAATTCTTTCTCCTTGTCACATGTTGATGCCGCAGGTGAACCCAAGTCGTCCTCAGATGGAATTTGCCCATTCTCTTCATAATTAATTGAAATGTCATCCAAACTTGTTTCCTCTTTTGCTGTTCCATATTTTTTCCTCATGACCAAATTTCGATATGCTATTTCTTCAAATGACAAATCTAAAAGACATAAAATTTGCATCAATGAACGTAATTCAGGCGAGAACTAATATAAAGTTAAATCAGAAGGATTAGCATAAAAACAAATTTACAAATGTAAATTATAGTATTTGGATTTTACTTTGAATTCTGGCAGAGTAAAAGGAAAATAGTAACTCATATGTCCAAAACGTAAACTAAAACAAAATAGAAATATATATACTAAAATGTGATTTGTAAATAATGTGTTTGTACTTAACGCAGATTCAAGCAGGATTAATTGCGTCAGAAGTTCTCCATATCTTCCTGTTGTAAATGTCCATATTTTACAAATAATTCCCAAATCGCGGGAATCAATACAATTACTTACTTACACCCGTTAAACCAAAAGTATATGGAGTCTGTTCAGAGTAATCACGCTTGTGACTTGGCATTCTGAAAGAGTACATCGGCAAACGAATACCGTAGCAAGAACGAGGAAAGGGGGAAGTCTTAATCATAAATACAAAATCACGACAATTCACATCCAACACGAATTGAGACAGTATGACAAAGACAAAACAAATAAACAAAAATGAACAAGAACACCACACAACTAAAGCACTAGCAGTGTGAACCGCTATAAAAACTGAGGTATCATCATGTGCTCCGGAAGGGTAAGCATTATCTGCTCCACGTATGGCATCTGTCACACTGCCAGTGAAAAAGTCCGGTTTTTTCACAGTCGGTGTAAGTCAGTCCGGTAACAAATTCTGGATCTACCTAAAGATATCTATTCTCATTGTGGTTGTGGTTAAATCTTCAGAAAGCAATACTTGAAAAAGTGTGAAAATTAGAGGTTGATCCTTTATTTCCCCCAACAATTCACAATTGAATAGTATGAACAACTATTAATCCAAAAACAAACAGGCAAAACAAATTGAAAATTAATGTAAATAATTTTCTAGTTTCTAGAAGATAAGGAAAAACAATAATATCATTATAAAAATATTTAAAGACATTAAAAAATAAAACCTACTTATATTTTTAAAAACATATCTCTAGAAGCCTCCATAAACAAAGACAATATACGCTGACCTGTTACTCTGAGCCTCATATCAATTTTCAAAACAACTACATGCAAATTTCCACCTCTTTATATCTTATTTTTCCTTTTCGTTGACAGAATGTCCGTAGAAGATAACTCAAAAGAAATTAGAAGGACATATAAAAGAAGATATAAGTCATTAACTGGGGTTATTATTAATTCGATACCTTTCGGTATTAGCTTCCGGGACTTAAGATCTACTGCTAGCCTACTGATATGGACATCTATGCCTTCTGTAGACTTTCGCACTTTGGATGGTCGTTTCCCGATGAGTGCCGCAGTTATTGCAGTCTTGCCAACACCTTCATTTCCTACTATCATTATTTTTCCTACGTATGAGAAGTAGAATCCGGATCTTAATGTCTTTTTGAATGATTCTGCATCATCTACCTTCAGATACCGCATTTCT
>MJUU01067327.1:14803-36755 GCA_002080025.1 Modiolus philippinarum | reverse complement strand
CACCATGACATCATTGACAGATATGGCGTGTCTGTGTCCCAAATGAAAACGGACATTTTCAGCTAGATTTCACGTCTTCACGGATTTGACATAATCGGATTTGACTCAACCCTGGATTGACTCACTGATAATGTTACGGGTGCCGCTAGCGGAGCAGGACATGCTTACCCATCCGGAGCACCTGATGTCACTCCCGGTTTTTATGGGAGTTCACACTGTCAGTGCTTTAGTTTTTCGTGTTGTCTTGTATATCATACTGTAACATTTTAGTTTTGTCTTCGTGAGTGATGTTTGCTGTACCGATTTGTCCTTGTGATTGTTTTCATACTATAGAGATTTATAAAAAGCTCTTCAAAATTTCACCACTGTTTGAGGGTTAGAGAAGTAACATGTATCATGGATTTCATTGGTTTTTGTCTAAGGGTTAGAAAATGACATTAACCAATCACTACCAAACAGACCTTTCAAAACACTTTATGCCTTACTGATAGTGTGACGGGTGTCGCTAGCGGGGCAGGACATGCTTACCCTTCCAGATCACCTGATGTCACTCCCGGTTTTCATGGGAGTTCACACTATGAGTGCCTTAGTTCTTAATGTTATCTTTTTATTTCCGTGCATTGTAGCTGTCTCACGTCCTTGTTTTGTCTTTGTTTTTATCTGTTACCGTTTTTGCCATGTCTTTGGACTTCGATTTTTGTGGTCATCGCTTCCCTTGTTCCTTCGGTATTCTACTGCCGTTGTTGGAATAAAGCCCAATAGTTGAAGAAATCCAAATGGGTAGGAGTAGGAAATTCAGCCCTCAACACGAAACAAAAATTACTCAAAAGAAAATATATATCAAAAATGTATTGAAATAACAAATATAATGTAAAATTAAATAAAATTGAAGATACCAGTCGAAGGTTGTACATTAAACACTAGTTTTTATATTTATACCTTTGGGGTTTTGGGTACCCAGAGTGAATATAATCTGTTGTTCTAACTGTTGTCGCTGTTTTTCGTGAACTGTCGTGAAGGGACAAGTTCGACAGATCTTACGACCACAACGTCGTGTTCCCCTATATGACTTGTTGTTACTGGTCTGGACGGTTCTGATTTTGCTGGACACTAAGTGATATCTCAGACTTTTTCCTTTGCGAAAGGCTGTAATTGGCAAAGATGGAAATATTTCAGCCATCAGTGAATCTTCTTGTATAATTTTTTTTGAAATTCTGTACTAATATTATCTGTTTAGCGACATTGTGAGGATGGTAAGTTAGAACTCAAGGTAGTCTTTGGCTGGTAAGTTAGAACCAAAGGTATTCTTTCGCTGTAACAAGAATATCTTTAGTTCTAACTTACCATCCTCATAATGTCGCTATACAGAAAATATTGGTACAGAATTTCAAAAAAATTATACAAGAAGATTCACTGATGGCTGAAATATTTCCATTTTTGCCAATTTCACTCTTTTCACTCTGGGTACCAAAAATCCCAAAGGTATAAATATAAAAACTAGTGTTAAATGTACAACCCTTAGACTGGTATCTTCAATTTTATTTAATTTTACATTATATTTGTTATTTCAATACTTTTTTGATATATATTTTCTTTTTGAGTAATTTTGGTTTCGTGTTGAGGGCTAAATTACCTACTCCTACCCATTTGGATTTCTTGTTTGTTTATAAAATAATATAGTGTTCATTTGAAATAATACAAAGAAAAGAACATCAATTTTCAAAAATCACCCAGCATATCAAGGGATTTTTTTGAAAATGTCAAACAGACATAAATTCATGAAAAAAGGCATTATTTCCTGACTCAGCATTGTGGATCTTCGATCAATCCACTATTTAAAGAAAATCAATTTATTCCTCAAAGAATAAATTAAAAAAGTCATACAAACCATAGCGTCTGTTGCTTCTATATCTGCTTCATGGTTCAGAAGACACTCGACACAATCTATACGTTGCTCATATGAAGCAAGGTGTAGAGGTGTCCTTTTCTGTGTTGTAAAAGAAACCAATTGAAAACAAACAAAAAAAAACCAAAAAAACATGAAATGATGCAGGTCATATATTTCTTGTTCATTTAGTTAAAACCATTCTCATATTATTATCAAAAAGTACACATTTAATCCATTTGGAAAAAAGTAATAAAAATTCGGCTGATATTTATTTTTTAAAAAATCAGAAAAAGTACAAAATATTTAGGGGTTAGAATGCCAAAATAATAAACAATGTCAAGAACTCGAAATAAAACTAGCAAAACTGCGAGCAAAGCTCACTAATATATATCCGCGTTTCTCCATTTGATTCCAAATACATGTATATAAAAAAATCAACAAAAAATATCAAGTTAATCTTTTTTTAATCGCTAGTGCACAATGGCAATATGTACTAAACATTCTGTGAGAGTTTCTTTTAATTTCACAAAGTGGTCTGGGAGGAGTTGTCTCAACAACGTGGGTACCCCTGAATAACGCATGGACGGACGGACGGACGAACGATCTGACTTCATGATCAGTATACCGGATTCCACCCGCTAAAGCAAGGTGTATAATAACAACAGAGCTTTGCACACGGGAAGTAGTTCTAAATTTCAAAACTATGTGTTTTTCAAAATATCCTCGTAGAAAAGATATATCATATTGAAATTTGCATAAAGACTGGCAATTGTATTTAAAAGACTAGGAATAGCATATCAAACAGTACTAAATGTTAATCTGACATTTCAGTGGATACAATATTAGCTCAGTATAATAGGTTTCAAGTTTTTTTTGTTATTTATCTGTTTACATAATGATAGACAAGAGTTACTGCGGTCCTCTTGACAACGGATAACCCGCCCACACCTTTGTGAATTCTCTAAAGCATCTGGAAAAAAACAATTGGAAAACAAAATACATATTTTGTGTTTACTGTTATCCTGTGTTGTAATATCTACAATATGTTATTAAGCTCCTGCTATTTTTTTTTATGAAATTACAATAAAATGGTTTAGGAGGAGTAGTGGATACCAACTTTTGGCATTGAGCTAAAGTGACAAAGCTGAAAGCATGTCAAAATTATGGAAAAAGGATTAATTGGACAAAAGATAGTGCACATCTATAATATGTAGTTAAGGTCCTACATAAGTTTTATTGAAATTCTGATCAGCAGTGCTTAAGGGGCATACCACGTGGTCACCGGGCTACAATAACAAAGTCCCAAACATGTCAAAAATCTGATAAAGGAAATTATTGGAAAATAACCACATAATACATCTAGAACATGTAGTGATGGTAATACAAAAATTTCCTGAAATTCTGATCAGTGGTTAAAGTGAAGTATTAAATACCATTTGGTCACCAAATGGTTAGCATCGAGCTACAATGATCAGTGGTTCTGGAGGAGAATAGGATACCAGCGTTTTGGAAATTAATGACGGACAGACGGACATCATTTATCATTTTTAATTCTCTAGAATGTTTTGTAGGAACTATCTTTTTGACTCTCCGTTCTTGTTTTGTTGTGCAATGCATTTTATTAAATCGTCCGATCTTCAGAGTTCGTTTTCCACTTTAGGTTATTATAAAATACATATTTTGCAAATGTGTATAAAGAAAAAAATACCGAAGCTGTGAATTTAGTTTCTGCATATGAGCATTTCGACAACTTATGTCTCTTCAGTGCAGATAAAATCAAAATAATTGAAAATCCACAAACCGAAATATGTGTTAAAGATGATTTGAGGTAAGTTCGTTGAATGCAGGAACTCAGAATATCTTTTATTTCATCACAAATTTGAAACAAAAACAAAGCACTTGTTCAGAAAGTCTAGGCTGAAAGAACTGCCACTTATCATGTTACATCATTTTATCATAATATTTTGAAAATCATTGAATTACTGAGATTTCCTGAGGATCTCACTAGATTTCAAGTTATAAATTATACTGATAATCAAAAGAAAAAAAAATTAAAAAGTTCACCAAATTTTATAAACTTACTTGAACATCTTCAGCTTCCATGTCTGCCTTGTGTGAAATTAAAAATTCAACCAAGTCAGCTGTCTTTGAAACCGCTGCTATATGCAGTGCTGTCTTCTCGGTATTATCACAACCCATTATATTGGCATCATGAGTTATAAGATACTCCATAACTTCTCGACGGCCGTTTAAACAGGCAATAATAAACGGAGTCGAACCCTAAAAAACCAAAAGAGTATTGATGTTTACACAATTGCTCGTTTGAGACACTTATCCTTATGAATACCCCAAAGGAAGCAAAAATTGAAATTGTTCATGAACTGGCTCTTTTCCCTTTGTACAGGGATATTGTCTCAAAGATCCTACTCAATATCCCTTCATCCGATTGTAAACAATGATTTGACTTACCATCTCCTGTGGTATAAAATACATGGTTTATCGTCTTTCCCTACCGCTATTTATCAAGACACTGAGCCGTAATTATCACGGAATTCTCCCAATGTTTGGCATGCACTATCTTTTTATACGTTACACAAGAAGAAGATCTGATTACATGAGGCATCTATTATATATATATTATCTTTTCATTGTTTTATTCAAATTACCGTCACATATGAACAAAAATACAAACGAGGTGTTTGAAAAAACTTTGGAAATTAGTCCCATGATACTTTTGGAAGAGCCAACATTTTTTTTAAATCATAATGTCAGGAATGTGCAAAAAACGAAAATAAAAGTTAAAACAATGGAAAGGTGCTGCAATGAAAAATTCACTTTATTTCGAATTGCTTTTGCATTACTTCTTTCGAGTTGCTCTCGCAGTCTGGTCAAAACTTGTCTCATTTAATAGCATTGGCTGATAATAATATTTTGCGGTCATAAAATAACTACACAACCATTGTTTTCATTTTATAAAACTTTCCGATAAAGAATGAATGTCATTTCCCGCGCAACTTTGGGAGAATTTTTACATAAAACTTTTGAAGTACTCTAAAAAAATAGGAAATTAAAGAAGATAAACTATTAATTTGCACTGGAAAGCTAGTATAATGTAAATTATCATCCCGCGAATATCCCATAGCTGTCTACAAGATGGTGATGTCGACCGTTCTGGATGGGATGGATGACTTCAAGTTTTAGGTAACATACTATTGTTTATGTAGCCTATTTGTGAGCAACCGGGCTCTATCAAGAAAGTCACTGTATCTATATTTTAAATATTCTAAGTGTTGTCAAACAAGAAGTTGGTATGCAAGAATTCCAAAACTCCTACGCAGTATAGGACCTCCTACTGATAATCCGTGTTGAACGGCAGAGAGCTTGGATGTGTGGCTGCTGAGAAAAATGTGACAGAAATTTTCAAGACGCAAAACGTATTCAAAGTTCCGTCAAACATGAAATGGGCATGGGAGAGACTCCAAACTCTGTTACACGTTATAAGTCCCATATTGATACTCCATGCCAAATGGCAGAAGGCTGGGATTCTGGTCCCTCGATGATTGCCCTGTGATTGTTGAAGTGTTTGATCGTTTTTTGTTAGTTTTTGTGTCAGGAAAACAGATGATAGCGATTGTAAGAACACATTGCCAGTTATTTTTATGTTTGTTGACGATCCCGCATTAATGGGTAAAGGAGCATGGATGTTACATTGCTCGACATCTGGCAAGGAATTAAGCTCAGACCGGTGCAAAGGGCCGTCTTAAATTTTACTTTGAGATTTGAGCAAAGGTCATTGTTGAGGGTTTCATGGTGACTTCAAGATGAAAAACACAGTAAAAGCGTTGTTCCATTGTATTGTTTTACCATGTATTTGAAGGAATTTGTTCTCGTGTGCACTTACTCCATATCCCTTCATTGCTTATCAATAGTGCCTTTCTCTCGTAGTATCTTACAGCATTTCTAGTTTATTTCAGTTGTATGTACTCTTATCACCTGGAAACATTTTGTTTTTGGAATTTGTCAACTTATTTTGGCTCTATGACCTTGACCTGTGTCCTACCTTGTCCAAAATAAATAGGAATCTGTTTTTCTAGTACCCAACAATATATCAAAATTTACTTGCAATCGGTTGAAAACTTGTGATCACCCCTTATCCAATTGTTGGCGCTTGTCTGCCAGCCCACACATCCGCATTAACAGACCAAAAGAGCAGTTAAGAACGACAGTTGAATACCGAAGGAACACAGAACAAGATAAATCAAAGACAAGAGACAAGGCAAAAAGACACTACAAAACCACAAAACGCACGTACACTACATATGCAGCAATTAAAACAAAAGCACTCACAGTGTGAACTTTTAAAAAGATTCGGAATGGTCCGCTTGTCCTGCTCTGTATACAACACCTGTTCCGTCGTTTCAAATCGGCTACAAAAAATGAGCATGCATAGCTCTGTCCTTAGCTGGATTTTGGCTTTTCTGTTCGGATCCTTTTGGCTATTTGTTCTCTATCAGCTTGTACACGTTTTTCGGTTAAAGGACTTCAAAATGTTTTGGTTTTATCTGCACTGATGAGACATAAGTTGTCGAAATGCGCATATGCAGAAAATAAATTCGGTATTTGTTATTTATCTACAATAACACAATTTCGAAAGTTGCGCACGCAGCTGAAATTTTGTATGTGATTGATTGAATATTGTTAAACGTCTACTGAGCAATATTTCAGCTATATCAAGACGAGAACAAGTTAATAATAAATAATCACTTTGGGGTATGGAAAGGGTCATGGGACGGGAAATTCTGACTGCCACTGGAAAAGTAGGGTGAAATCGAAAGGGGCGGAGAATTTAGCCGTGTAGTCGATCACCTACGGACCACTCAAAAAGAGCTTGCTACAAGGGTTCTTTAACGTGCAGGGAGCGTGACATTTCTTCAAACACGTGGACCTGAGTTTACATCCCATCCGAAAGATGGGTTGTGTATTTATTCATCCCACACAAACACGGACTGGGTCCTATTTCTATATCCCGGGGTTCCCTCGGGATCAGCCCCGTTTAGGAGGGGTCATACCCCGCAAGCCGGAGATACTAGGTTCTATTTCCATAACCCGGGGTTCCCTCGGGGGAAATTTTGTATGTGAAGTATGTAGTGAAACACTTTATAGAGTTTTGTAATTTGTGCAAGTAAAGATCTTATAATCTAAGAAGTACATACAGTTTTATTTTTTGCCTCTATATGTGCCCCATGAGTTAACAGAATCTCGCATAGTTGGATGTTTCCTAATGACGAAGCTATATGAAGAGCTGTGTTTAGCTGAAACATATAAACCAATAGCAAATTATATGGATTTTAACAACTGCAAATCTTTAATTGCGAAGACTGTGCTGGATTGTCTTTTTAAGAGAATGCTATGGTATAAAGATTTCACCCAAAGGGTTTTTCTCGGCTGTCCTGATATGTGTCCTTAATTCAAACAACATATTCCCGTTGTAGAACAAAGTTATCAAAAGGTATCTTACTAAATGATTCAGAAACCACGTGAAAGGATCGATAAATTCATTCATGATCACGATTAATGAAATATTTCAGTTAAATAACTGTTTATATGAATTACTAGAGTACTGATATTTGATTTTATCATTTTGTCTACTTTTCCCACTACCGTGTTGAGATATCAAACTGTTATTAATAATAAATGAAAATTGATCATTGTTTGTACAAAATCGTTAAAAATCATATTTCTACTGTCCAAAGCGTTGCAAGGGAAAAGTGTGCGATTCAGAATAAATTATTGTGTTTCATGATGATCACTGAACAATTTTTGGTATGTTTGTCAGAGATAAAGGACAGGTTTTTGCTAGTGCCGGTACACAGTCCATCTGTCCCGAGTTCCTATCGTTGTTTCCGTTTGTCTTTTGTCTTATTCGTGTTTTTTCCTGTGTAGTTCCTTAGCAGATTGTTGCATGTAATTATAATTTTAAGCCATTGTATATGTTATCCATTTTTCACATTTCGGAATTTTCGGGTTTGATTCATTCAACAGCATTGTCGGTTTTTGCCCGCAAACACTCATATATTGCATGATAATTTCATTTTATTCATCTTTAGGATAATCTTAGCAAAATTTTCTAATTTATTTTCATTTTTGTCACATTCAATCTTTAGAGGACATCCATTTCCCGCCAAGTTTTTAATTTCCCTAAAAAAACAGCAGTTTATTATTATTATTATTATTTCTATTTTCTAGCAAAAAACTAACATTTATCTGAAATCCTATTTCTTTCAATTATTAATTAATCAACGACATCCAAAATCCTAGATACCCTGAAGAATACGAAAATTACCTCCATGCAAAAAAATTACTCGGCCAAATCTGAAACAAACAGTTTAGTATTTTCCGTCTTGTGAAAATTCAAACTTAGATTACAGGCCGAATTTCAAATTTGAAAAAAATAAAATGGGATTTGAATAGAAAAACATAGCGTGCACTAATAATCTTAAATAAACTAGTGACGTTGGCCTAGTGGGCCATGGATAACCCCCGTGCCTTCATGTACCTCTTCTTGAATTTCCTGAAAATTCTGTAAATGAAGGAATTAGTGGAAAACAATATATTTAGTGCACATTTACAATATGCATTTAAGCACCTAAATAGGTTTAATGAAATTCCATTCAGTGGTCGAGGAGGAGTAGGTGACATCATTGAGCAAAAATGGCAAAGCCCAAACATTTCAAAAATCTGGAAAAAAAATCAACTGAAAAAAAATATATAGTGCACATCTAAAATTAAGCTACTGCATAAATAAAACTCCTATCAGTGGTCTAGAAGCAGTAGTGGATACCGTGTTGTTACCATATGACTTATATTGAAATACAATGACAAATCCTAAAGATAAAAAAATATTAGAAAATAAAATGCATAGTGACACCAAAAATGTAAATTAGCTCCTGTATAGGTTTCATGCAATTTCCATCAGTTGGTAAGGTTGAGAAGTGGATACCAGATGGTCACCATATGATTTTCCTTAAGCCAAAACATGTAAAAATAAAATAAGAATTAAATACTGGAAAACAAACTAAATAATACACATCTACAACATGTAGTCAAGTGCCTGTCTTATTTATTGGTTAAGGAAGAGTTAGTGGATATCAGGTGGTCACCATGTGGTTTGCACCTAGCTGAAATGACAAAATTAAAAAAAGTAAGCGAGAACAAACTGGAAATTTATTGAAAAACGAAATGCACAGTGCACAACTACACTGTGTAAGTGAGATCATGTATTAGTTTCACTGGTTTTTGTTCAATACTATATATGTCACCATATGGTTTGCACTGAGCTAAGATGAAAAAGTTCAAAATATGTCAAGAGTCTAGAAAACAAGGAATTATAAAAAAAAAAACAAACAAAATCCGTAGCGCACATCTGCAATATGTTATTAAAACGCCTACATGATGTTCATGAAATCCCAATCAGTGGTTTTGGAGGAGAAATGGATACCAGCTTTTGGGTGCAAAAAGAAGAACGACAGGAAGGAATGACGTCGACGGACATCATGAACACTATATAAGCCACGCAAAGCGGCGGATATAATTAACAAAACATATTCTGTTCAGCTGTTTTTGAACCAATATAAACTTAGTTAATGGAATGAATTTTTTTGAAAATAAGTAGTGATGAAACATCCAATTACATACCTGGTTCAAAATCCGATTAATGAAATCAAATGATATCTACCGGTACAAATGCATGAAAATCAGCCTAAGATCTTTATACAATAAAATAAATATTATTTCCTGCAACGATACGTACTGTTTGGTTTGCAGCATTCACGTCAACATTGTGTTCGACTAACCATTGTATTAACTCCATGTCTTCATGTTTTGTCGCAACATGTAAAGGTGAGGTCATTGTCTATAAGAAAAGGAATGACACATACATGATAATTAATTAAATTTACCCCAAAACGACATATGACTGTGCTGTAAGCAATTATTGAAATTAATGCCAAAGTTAAGTTATTGCTGTGTTGAGAGTAGTGATGAATTTATGACAAGATGTGTTTTGCTGATGAAAAAGAAGAATTATGTCTGTGTTCTGAGCAATTATTAAATTATGCCAAGACGAATTATTGCATTACAAAGCGTGAGCAAATTGTATGCGTAACAAAAACTGACACTAACACTTAATTTATTGACCCTTACACTTAAAATACTGACACTTATAGAATGCTTATTGAAAATATAAAAGGTGATGCGGTCTTTAAATCTATTTTGAATTAAACTTCAAAGGAATATTACTCATTTTTATTTATTTACTTGAACACAGTCTTAGTTTGTTTTATGAAAATCTCAAGTAACGATTCGAAAAGTTCTCACAAGTAGTAAGAAGAGTGCACTACATTTGTTGAAAATTCTAACGGGTCAGATTAATTTTGCGCAAACATTCCGTCAGCAAGAGTCTTTCTTCTTTAAGTGTTACAGTTTCGTCAAACTGAAGGACAGCGATTTAATTTGGCATTATTTTTTTTTTAAATCCTCTTGAGTTTCGGTTGCTTCACAGTGCACCAATAACTGAATTGATAGTATATACTTAAAATGTGTTTTGTATTTAAATAGTCAGAATGTAAACTGGCTTTTAGCTATAGGTAAACTGGTATGTATACAACGATTTTGACAATAAGACAAAATAACTGTTCACAAATGTTCAATAACTACAGCTGTAAGAACCTAAGTTTGATGGCCGTTGATGACTTCAGAAGGTTCACTCCTCATGTTTTGGGATCTCTGTCAGAATTTTTCGGAATTCTTTGGTTTTATCCATTTAAAAGCATTATAACTTTTTGCCTATGGACCCCTTTATTCTTTCCCATAATTTCATTATATACATCTTTATGAGCATTCTATCAAAAATCATCAAACTTTATTTATTCTATCACATTCTTTTGTGGTCAAACCTTGCTAATGTTAATCCTACGCAAAATCCGAAGAGTTCAGTTTCCGGCCATATTTTCAATCACTTATAACCCAAAATCGAGATCATCAACCTATCATTTTTTTTTCACTTAAATTATTTCTTTTTTAAGTTTCTAACAAAAAATCATATTGATTTAAAATCATATTTATTTTCATACGGAGTAGCGAACCCCCTGAAGAGATTGTAGTTATATTCGTGTCTTACAGGTGAGAACAGAAAACTTTTTTAATCACAGGCTTTGCACATACCTATTCTAACTAAATACCAACAATGTCTTGATTGTAAATGTGAAGGCTGACATTCAGGAAGAAGATCTTCCGGAACACCTGATTATGTGTTTATACCGCTATTGTTTTTCTTTTGGTGGTAAATGTACGTCTGACTTTTTTTTTATTTGTCCGTTTAGTTCCTGTATTCTCTTTTAGAGTTATCTCTGCATCACCATAATTTTCGGCCCGTATTTCGTAATCTCGTCTTCTACTTTTTTGGTACTTCTATGGTAATAATTTAATGGTTTCATTGCGTTGGAATGATCTTAACTGCATAACCACACTTTTGATTATTTTATTTTATTAAAATAAAGCAAAGATTTTCATTGTACATATCTAAGCACAAAGTCGTTACCAATTTATCTATGATGTTGATATCTGCTCCTGCATACAAAAGGGCTTTAACAAGTTTGATGCTGTCATTTGCCAAGGCAACTGCAAGACACGTAACTTCCTAAAAATTGTAAGTAAGACAACCGTGTCATCGTCTAGTAATTATGTTAAGTCATTTACTCGAATTCAAACACATTACTCGATTAAACCAATTATAAACGTTAAGCAGGGCATGCCTATCATTCTTGAGCACCTGATGATACTCCGTTTTTGGGGTTTCATGATACTTTTTGTGGTGTTCGAATCTTGTTCTCTGTTTTGTTGTGCTTTGTCTCAATCTGTTATGATTCTATATTTTAATAAATATTCTTTTTTTCATTTTTGATTCTGTTGCTTCGAATGTATTTATGAACAAACTTTACAATGAATTTCAAAGTTGTATTATAGATAATTAATTAGTATATTTATTATTTATCTACAAAAACATATATAGATAATAGCAGGAGTACATATATTATCAATATTATCGACAATTTATTCGTTTGCATATTCGCATCCTGAAAAAGATATTCAGGTATTTTTTTTTTTTTGACAAAAGGATTAACTTACAGTGCCGTCTATTGCTACCAGAATATCAAATATGTGTATTGAATGAATATAACTGCCAGTCAGCCAAACTCGAAACATCTTCACTCTTTACGCGTTTAAATGGTTAGAAACGTCAGCATGACGCCAACCAGAATAATCCAGGTACTGCTTCAGTCATATTATATTCACCAAAGCATGTAACAATATTACCCAACGTTAAAGTATTGCTTAGATCTGATGATACCTCAAGTTTTTGTAGGGTTCACACTGCTAGTGCTTTAGTTTTCTGGCGTTCTTGTTCATTTTTTTATGTTTATTTTGTTAATGTTTTTGTCTTTGTCATGCAGTCTCAATTCATGTCGGATATATATTGCCTTGATTTTGGATTTTTCGAATTCCCCCTTTCCGCATGTTTGCTTCGGTATTCGTTTTTCGATGTATTACACCTGACATTGTAACGATCACCCTAAATAATAGATTCGCTTGATTAAATAAATCACAAATGAAGATCAATACAGGTATATCTGTCAAGTGCCAGTGCCAGAAACTTATCAATATTCGTTATTGTTTGCAAGTGTACCTGGTTTTGTGTTTTAGTGGTGTAAAAATATTTCGGTTATTGGAAAATAATTTTTCGATTATTTTCATTATTGAGAATTGAAATAATCAAAACAACACTTAAATGTGTTGCCTCTGTAATATCCGTTTTTTCAACTGAAGGGCAAGCGTTGTTATATGTTTGTTTGCATATAGTCCTTGTACTTCCAAGTAGTCCGTAATACAAGTTTTCTCATGGAAGTTCGGGAATATTGCTTTCCTGGAATACATTGAATATCAATATTAAAAATTATTTTCATTGTCTAATTAAAACTTATTTATACGAAATCTGAACACAGTTGAGACTCCTTCATGTACCTTATCATTTTTTGTTACTGGATCTGCACCATTATCAATGAGACATTGAACAACAGCAACAGCGCCTTTGGATGTCGCCAGAAAAAGTGCTGTTTCTCCCTGCAAAATTGAATTACAAAAACAGGATAACAGCAAACACCTACAATGGCCAGGAACTACAATCACATGCCACAATTTACAAGCAAACTGCACCGGAAAAACAATAATGAAAACAAGAGACAAACAGAAATAACGATAGGAACTCGGGATAGCCGGACTTGATACCGGTACTAGCAAACGCCAGTGGTAGGGTTAAACCGGTTTATGGGTACCCAAACCTCCCCTTTCTCTATCCCGTTTCCCTATCGTATCATAAACATGCTAATAAAACCCAATTCAGGTAGACTACTAACTCAATGACCACTATCTTGGAACAGAAAAAGCATATGACAAAACGTAATTTTGAAAGAAGGGTCAAAGAGTGCTCGCCGCTAAACGGCCGGCTAGCTCAAGGAATCTAGTCTGCTGGTAAAACACTGTCGCACTACGGAAGAAAAATCAAACTCAAAACTCCCCGAAGGGTTTGGTAAAGAGTCTTCATGTATTTCAGTAGACATCGGCAGTATCAGTGAGAGGCCAGTATATATGTAAAGTCTTGAGGTCATTGGAATCCAAAGCCAATTTAACGGATTTGTTCAGAATATCTCGTCGATATCCACTATTACGTAAAGAATGTAAGTTACGTCCCAGTTTTTCTGGATTATTTATCAGTTTTTGACATTTTTTAACAACATTTCCATAAAATCGAGGATATCAAATGTTCATATCTTCTGTAAAACTTCTTATAAGTATTTAATAATTTATGAAATCTGTAACCTTGTAAAAGTTTGGATGTGAGAGTAAGGTTACGCTCATTAAAATCATCAAGGGTGGAACAAATGCGAGCGAATCGTACAAGTTGAGATATATACACCCCGTAGGATGGAGCTAGGGGAACGTCGCCGTCAAGAAAGGGGAAATTAGTAATAGTAAAATCAAAATCATCCCTTTTATCATAAACTTTAGTTTTTATTTTACCAGAGTCAATGGTGATACTTAGATCCAGAAAAGGGCAGTATTTAGAATCATTGTTTGCCTTATTAAGTGTCAGTTGTTGTGGGTAAATGGTGTCAACATAAGCTAAGAACTGGGGATTGTCAATAGTAAGGATATCGTCAATATACCTGCTATTATCATTGGAAATAAATTTATCATTATTTGGTACAGTTCCATTTTGTAGTTTTTTCATGAATTCCCGTTCGTAGCAAAACAGAAAAAGATCTGCAATGAGAGGTGCACAATTAGTACCCATGGGGATTCCAATGACCTGATGATAAACAATTCATTTATTTTGAGGTTCTGATTTTAAAATGCATGCCTACTAAAGCATTTTGCTGGTTTTTGACCTGCATTAATTTATGGATGCATCCATTGTTGATGTGAATGCATTTTAATATCTTTCCATCTTTTTTCAATACGTATTCTATAACCTATTGTGGCTCTATTTAAGAAATAATTCATTTGCGCCGGTGGTTTATTAGAGATTTACATATCAGTTTTCATTATTTTCGTTAATATTTTACCCCGAGCGTAGCACAGAGGAGAGAGGGGTAAAATAAACGAAAATAATGGACACCCATATGTAAATCGACTACAAACAACCGGCGAACATGAATTATTTCGATTCTAATATGACATGTAATGATCTGGACGGACCTATAGCGTACACGGTAATTGCAGCCATTACATAAGATTTTCTGACGTTTTTGTGCACAAAACATATTATGACGTCATTTGTTTCAGCGTAAAGACTGTTGTTACGTCACTCATAATGTTATTGGAGATTTTCATATGTCTGGTCGTCATGGTTTCCATTGTTCTCATATTAGAATATACAATTAATGACATTGTTATAAGTCGCTATCGTGATTTATCAACCCGATAAAGTGTATTCACCGAGCCGTAGGCACTCTAAACATCTTTAGTACCATAATACTTAGACTTGAAATACGTCAAAATTCTCAAAATTAACAAACATTTTATTTTCACAGCAACAAAATAAAAAACAACAGTGGAATTCAATAGATGATTTGCCAGTTACTAAAGTTCTTGTTAGTTCTAGTCAAATTTTGTAATTTTTGGTCAAACCTTCAAAGGGAAATTACTCCTACACCGGACAAACAAACATTGAACATGTACATTTGTTTTAAGGTACGGACTTTGTGCTTAGCCAGTATGGACAAAGTAATTCCCTACACAATATTTACGATATTCTGCACTTAGTAAGGATATTTTCGAATTTTTAATACTTTCTTAGTCACTGAGAGACAGTTCAAATTAGTACAGTTGTTTATTTTTATTACTTGAAACAAGTAGCACTTGAACGCATGGTAAGCGCTATTTGGGATTGGGTTTTGAATTATGTTGCTGACTAAACATCTGGTAAAGGTTCAACTTTCCTAACTTTTGATTAAAAATACTTTATGTTTTGGTTGGTTTTCACAAGCAGGGAACCATTCTGTCCCCTTGAGATTTTTAAGAAAGTTACTTCCTTTTGGGTTTTGCTAAATTCATTCTGTTGATTGCAGAACTGGCAAATGGTCTATTACTGGCGTAAATAAAAATAGACCATATCCAACCTTCGGTATTAGGATTTACCAGACTACTTTTCAATACGTCACAATATAGAAAACGTCACGCCATAGAGCCTAAAACGTCATGAAGTTGGTCACATGGGGCGGACACGTTTGTGACGTAGGGCGGACAAACAACAACTGGTGAATCTAAATACCAGAACTCGGATATGGTCTATTGACAGATATAAAAATAAAACAAACAATCAGAACAATATGATTTGTCGTTTTGTTCTATTTTAAGGGTAAAAGCATGTACATTCCGCTTGACCGCTGTTGCTGTTGGTCTTTTTTAGAATAAATGTAGCCAATTAATTACTATCACGATTTAACATGACCTGAAAGTGACTTAACGGCCAATCAGAAGACAGGAAAAATCTATTCATATAATAAAATCATTTTTTAACTTCTTCAAGAGTTAGTACTTACTTTGTTATTTTTTAATTCAATGTCTGCTTTCCTACTAAGAATGTACTCCACTCCTTCCAGGTTACCAGCAATGGCTGCCTTATGCAGCGGTGTCTCACCCTATATTAAAAAAAAAGAAATCAAGTGGATTACAATATTTCTCCAGTTCGAGATAGTTAAACTTGTGATTTTCAACAATGCGAGCTTTAGCGAGAAATCGAGAAATATCGTAATCCACGAGCAAACGGAAGGATATATTGTTTCTCCAATGACTATTACAGTGTTTTCGGTGCATATTCAATGGTTTAGCACGGTTGTCAACGTTTGTTGTGCTATCTGAAAGCCTTGTAACGATGACGTCATAATAGACTTTATGAATGAAATGCAACGTTGCGGGAAATATCACGCAGAAATTTAACCAACGTGTGGATTAAAATAATACGTATTTTTAACCAACTGGCTTAACACGCTAAGAACTGGAGAAAATGTATTATAGTCATTGTCATGAATTACATTTTGTCTTTATCTATGAAAGCGTTATTTTGTATTAAAAAGCTTCAATAAATTTATAAAATTTCCATATCAGAACCCATGCGAAAACATGACTTTTTTGTTTCTCCAAAGTTTTGAATTAAAATATTTTTTTGTATCACTTATACAAATCGGGAACACCAATTTTTCCCGATTGGGCGCCGCTACTGTTTTTGCATTTCATGATCAGCTCTGTTTTGTCCTTATCTATTGTTTCTTACGCTTCCGTATGTGGTGTTTTGACATTTTGGCGTTTTTTTATTGTGTAGTTTCAAAACGCTCACATTGGCAGGTTTCTTCGTTGTTCATTTTGCCGATGAATAGGCTTGCTTAGAAATAAAATAACCATCATACATTTGCTTATGGGTCTATTTAAAACCGGTGTTCATTCAAATGAGAAATTACGACATTTAACAGATATGCCGGACAAAATTATTTTTAAGCGTAATATGTCATTGAAAGATACCATTCTCATAAACAACATTCCATACGGAATGAAAGGCTTGCTTCGACTGGGCAAGCGTATCCTGCTATGTTTACCGTCATGTGAGAAAAGATATGTCAGAAAAAAAAAAAGAAACCAGGAGTAAGCAAAGACCCAACATCAAGATGTAATTGCAATTCTTTATCAAATCCGGTTTCAAAAAGTCATTGGGGAGAATTGAGACTGTTGCAATATTTCGGGGCAATATACTTGTCATACAAGTCATTATGACAGCCACAGGAATTTCGGAATATCGATTTTTGATTTCAGGCGTTTTTTGGCATTATCGCAGGTTTATGTCTCATTGTATAATGTATCAGAACATACTGTTTGTCTGTTTGTCTGCTGACGACAAATAGGCCCAAGATTTGAATCTAATTAAAAAATTTAACGTCACAATTACAATAGATATATAGTAATTTTTTATATCAAAATTTTTTGTTCATGTTTAAATCGTTACAGTTTGAAAACTACAGAAAACAAAATTATTCCAAAATTACTGTAAGAAAATTACATGTTAAGCTCTTTTTAAAAATGCAAACTTTATGCAAATAGGTCCATAAATGAATTCTGTAGAATTTTTTAAACAGAGACCGTTTTAATAAGAAAAGCACAGGTAAATTTTCACTTGTTGCAATACTTTTGGCACTTTACTTTATTTACTTTTTCAAACAAGAGAGAAAGGGAAAAACCGTGAACAATTGACCCTATTATTCAATTCATAAACTTAAGTTACAGCAACTGAAGTATTTAGTTATTCAAACAATAGCGAAAGGGATTAGCTGAGAAAATAAAGGGCTACGCCGAGCGCAGCATGATACGACCGCAGCATGCCGACCACTGAAATTTCAACAAAAGTAGTTTAAAGTGAATGTGGACACAGTAAAGAGCTTGACACAATAATTAGATGGACACAAAAAGAAGCTAGACACAGTTATTAGATAGAAACAAAATAGGGAATAAATAAACCCTTTTGATTACTTACTGATAAAAAACTGTAAGAGCTATGCAAAATATGTACTATCAACTAAAACTTAACATCCATAGAACTTCAAAGAAAAAAAAACATCGAAATCTCATGAAAAATAAAGATATGACATATTTAGAAAAATTGCAATTTTTGCCCCTTTGACCCCTTGTAGCTCGGAAACGGTAAAAGCTACACAAAATCTGTTGTCATAATACTGAAAGCTTATATCAAGAGGAATCCAAAGAAAAAAATCCCATCGAAATCCGATGAAAAATAAAGATTTGACATATTTAGAAAAATTGCAATTTTGGCCCCTTTGACCCCTTGTAGCTCGGAAACGGTAAGAGCTACGTCAAATCCGTTGACATACTAATGAAAGCTTAGATCAAGAGGAATCCAAAGAAAAAATCCCAACGAAATCCGATGAAAAATAAAAATTCTACATAATCTGCAAATTCGCAATTTTGGCCCCGTTCGGCCCCTCATAGCTGGGAAAGGAAACAAGTTATCAAAAATCTAATATAAAAATAAAAATTTTGCGGTCGTATAAAAATTGACCTTATCATTCGAGTAAGAAACTTTTAGATTCAAATTTTACTACCAGAAAACAGTAATTTAAGGTCTACGGATAGACATTTTATATCATTTCACTTGTTTTGTTAAGTTTACTTGCCTGTAAGTCAAATATGTCAACATTACCATCATGACTCAGAAGACATTTCAATATAGGTAAACTTTTAGCTGAATGTGCTGCTAAATGAATAGGTGTTCGTCCCTGAAAAGTGAAAAATACAATTTTGTCGAGTTATGAAACCTGAAAATATTTGAATTTCTTTAGATGCGACAAACCATTTTATTGTGGAGTAAAGACATTTATTTTCCATTTCTCCAGCTGACATGTGTACATGTACGTACTTTTCAACTGATAAGCTAGTTTCTTCTTTGAAAATACATTTGCTCATACCCCCAAATTGATCATATAAATAACTTATCTTCGTCTTGATGTAGCTTCACATTGTAGAAAAGACGTCGAAGTGTAATTATTCAATCAACAAAATTCGTTTGAGAAAAACATTTCTTTATTATAAAAAGGAACAGATTTTCTGTGCATATGTCATCATGTTTTGGTTAAATTTACACTACCGGTTCAAAAATGCCTTTTTCACTCCACTAACATGTTCACTCGAACGAGTGGAATTAGTCAACCGAATGATATACGTTTTAGGGATATATTTGCTAATTTGAAATGCGCAGCAACGATAAGCCACTTATAGTTAAAAAAAATGTATCACTTTTTGGTTAGTCTATACAACAACCCAGTAGCCAGTACTTCGGTGCTAGTCCGAAGACCGATTTTATTTTAAAACTTTCAATATCTTATTTAAGAAAACATCTGCATTGAAGAGACATAAGTTGTCGAAATGCGCATATGAAGAAACTGAATCTACAGTAACTGAGGTATTTTGTTACTTATTACTTGCATGATTATCTTTAACATCCGCCTTTGCCCCATATGCAAGCAGGCAATCCAGTAACTGCAGATTTCCTGTCAATGTTGCAGTAAGCAAAGGGGTAATTCCCTAAAAAAGAGAAGCATCAACAATCAAATCACGATAAGAAAATGCACTTATTGATGAAAATGATACACAAACACTGTTTCTAAAAACAGAGGTATAATTTGGCGGTATATACTCCTAGCAAAGGTTGTTTATTTATTTTTTTTAACTTAGAAATTTCTGAATTTAAAACTATGAAAATACTGAAATACCGAAGTTGCATAATTAGCAGTAAATTTCGCTATGCTGTACACGTGTTTCAAGGAGTAACCTCTTATCAGCAGCAATAGAATCAAATAATATGGGAAGTTATAATCCAAAAGTAGTCAAATAAGATGTACTCATTACTGAACATACCGTCTTGGCCATTACAAAATCAAATAACCACTGCTTTTAAAAACATCGTCCTTAAAATGTTCTTCGTGAACTGACACAATCAAGGTATCTTACTATGGCCTAATAGAATAATTTGAAATGAACGAAAAAAAACGATATTGACAGGAGAAAGAGTTAAAACATACCGCAGATGTTAAATTTGGAGAAGATTTAGATTTTGAAGTTATCCCCCCCGCTCCCCTGAACGAAGTTCAGGGGGTATGTAGGAGTCACTCTGTCCGTCTGGCTGTCTGCCTGTCTGTCTATAAAAGCAAACAATTTTTGGTAACAGTTTTTAGCTCACCTGGCCTAAAGGGCCATGCGAGCTTTTGCCATCACTGCGTCCGTCGTCCGTCGTCTGTCCGTCCATCCGTCAACAATTTCAAAAATCTTCTCCTCTGAAACCACTGGGCCAATTATAATCAAACTTGGCCTGAATCTTCATCATGAAATGCATTTTTAAAATTGTGTTCGATTATTCCGAAGACCTAACAAGATGGCCGCTGTTACTAAGAATAAAACATAGGGGTAAATTGCTGTTTTTTGCAAATAACTCGAAAACCGTTACAGATATAAAAAATCTGACATGGAATAAAATGATCAGCATGGCAAGATCTACCTGCACTGCAATTATGAAGAAAATCCAAAAACCGGTCTTGGAGTTATTGCCCTTTGTCCGTAAAATTTTCAAAATTTTAGTTTTATTAATTTTTCATTATAAAAACTTTAAGAGGTAGAAGTCAACTTTAAATTGCAAAAATGTTCAGCATGTCAAGATCTACCCACCCTGAAATTTTGAAGATAATCCAAAACCCTTGTAGGTGTTATTGCCCTTTTTCACAGAATTTTCAAAATTTTCATATTTTTCGTCTTTATTTTCCAAAACTGTAGAAATGAAGGTTAAGTGTAAATTGATAAAATGATTGCAATGCTGTGGCGACTTCAAAGGATTTTCAAAATGACCGCCAAAAAAAGGCGGGAAAATTCAACATTGTCCAATTTCAATGAAATTTGGTTTCCAAATAGATATTGATGGTGTGACTTCAAAACCGGTGTTGAAAATTGTTCGTTGACCGCCATTTTCAAAATGGCTGCTAAAAAAGGCGGGAAAATTCAACATTGTCCGATTTCAATGAAAAGTGGTTTCCAAAAAGGTACTGATGTCGCAACTTCAAAACTATTGATAAAAATTATCGTTGACTGCTATTTTCAAAATGGCCACCAAAAAGGCGGGAAAATTAAACATTGTCTGATTGCAATGAAATTAGGGGTTCCAAGTGGATATTGATGTCTCTACTGCAAAACCGGTGTTGAAAATTGTTTGTTGACTGCCATTTTCAAAATGGCCACCAAAAAGGCGGGAAAATTCAACATTGTCCGATTTCAATGAAATGTGGTTTCCAAATAGATATAAATGTGGAAACTTAAAGAATTGGTGTTAAAAATTGTTGTTTACTGCCATTTACCAAATGATGTCTCTACTCTAAAACTGGTGTCGAAAGTAGTCCTTAGCAAAACAATTTTTGTCAAAAAAAGCCCAACAAAGAAGTACAGTAAAACATGATCAGACTTAAAATAGAGTCCAAGTTAATGGTGGTGTTTGCTCTACCAAAGTTTGAGAGACTGAAGTTCAACTGTATAGCTTACAATGTTAGCTTGATTGTGGCAACTGAAAGCCAGGTGAGCGATATAGGCTCCAGGGAGCCTCTGGTCTCAGTAACAACTCACCACTGTAACTTGAAATTTGGTATGCAAGTTTAGAATGATGTCCTATACCGCAAGTAACGATTTCAGGATTGCCAGACATCTACTTCCTGTTTACCGACTTAGTTAATTTTCGATCGAGATCTTTTGTCAATTGTAGAAAATATTCGTAACAGTTTTCTCAGTAACTACACATCATTGCAACTTGAAATTTGGTATGCAAGTTTAGAATGATGTCCTATACCGCAAGTAACGATTTCAGGATTGCCAGACATCTACTTCCTGTTTACCGACTTAGTTAATTTT
>MJUU01067327.1:1754-13972 GCA_002080025.1 Modiolus philippinarum | reverse complement strand
AACAAATGTATCATACAAATTCACAAAATATTTACAACATATAATAAGAATATTAATTATATTTAGTAAAGTACAATTGGCCATTTTAGACCTCATTTTCGCATTTCTACAGACAATTAAAAAAAACTGAGGAGTATCACCCTCATGTACAGCTCAGTCCTAAGCTGATTTTGGCTTTTCAATACGGGAATTTTGAGTCGTGTTCACTCCGGAAACATTTTTGTGTATTATACGAAAAAAAACCAATACATCAATTCCCCACTTGCGGTTTGTCTGTTTCCCAATATTTACCTCCCTTTAGAGGAGGTGTAACTTCGGGACATCTGCAGACTTCCGTTTCAAATTGAACGATAAAGTTAGAGGTGTCCGAAGATGGAAAGGATTTTCCATATCGGATCACAATATCACACGTTGTGGATACTTTACTTCCATTCCAAAAAAATTGGTATTATTGTTTGGGAAAAAAACGTAACTCGATGCAATTTCATGGCTGACGCATTTCTTTTATATGTTAGGGATTCCAATATGTTACTCGGATCACTCGATCTTCTTCGATAGGCCATGCAAGGTAAATTACGAGTGTTTCGAACTTACACCTCCTAAAAAGGGACACAACTCTGTTGAAACATACAAAATATGTCCTGCATCCCGGATTCCGAAAAGAGAGAATACCTTGAGAGGGAATCACTATAACACTGTTGAGCTAAGGGTGATTTATAATATTTAATCGATTTGTAGCGCTTCAGGTGACTTTTTTGTCAATCAAAATTTAGTTCAATAATTGTCATGTAGGACAAATTATAAGTGCACTTCAATTTTATACATGGTCTGTTTTTTTTTTGGTGATATATAAAGTTATTTCAATAGTTCAGGATTCCAGTTATCTTTCTAACTTGTATTTCTGGAGATCATTTCCGCCTTCGAGATGATCATCTGAAGAAAGAAAAAAAAATCAATGCTAATAAACTCGCTAATGCTTTTTCCTCCAAAATTTGTAAACCGTGAAAGGATATTGAGAAAAAGTCTCTACAAATATATAGTAGAACCATGTAATGGAACAACGCCTTCAACAATAAGCTTTGCGGTCGACAATTTTTCCGGTGGTTTCCACTTTATTACTGTAAACCTGGAAATTTTCGCGGCAGTTTTATTTTCGCGATTTTCGCGTATAGAATGGAAGCGGGAAAATAAAACGGCGCGAATATACATGTCTAATATTGGAGTCAATTCTCAACAATTAGGCAGCGCAAATTCAAAACTGCGCGAACTAAAATTCTGTCAATTTACCGCGAAATAAAGACGGCGCGAAAATTTCCCGGTTCACAGTAGTCTTTTTGTCTCATGGACTTCAGCTCTTGACAAATCTGTTCGGTAATTTTTTGATTACCCATTTTCTCTGTTTTGATAGATCATACCTCCTTATCTTTGATTTCTGTGTTTGCTTTCTGACTAAGTAAATATTCTACAACATGGATGTGACCTTGCCAGGATGCATACTGCAGTGGTGTTCTACCCTATAAAAAGTAACACATATAGTATTGGATCTTATTGGATGTGGTTTGTTTCCATTGATTTATACACTTTTTAAAACTGTTTGGGCCATTTAGAGCTTGCTATATGGTGTGAGGTTCCTCACTGTCTTGAAGACCGTACGGTGACCCCCTAGATGCTTTGTTTTGGGTGGTTTTAACACGGGGGTTGTCTCCTTGACATTTGCCCCATTTCCTTTCTTTTTCATATATGGTAAAAGCGTTCTCTTTCAGTGAAATTAATGAATACCTAATAGATTTCTTAATTCTCTAGATGTAATTTAGATTCGTGCATGGCACTTTACGTATCAAATCTGATATCAAATTAATCACAAAACAAGAGGATTTTAAGAGCCTGTATCACTCAATTGATCCATGGCAGTTAAAAGCTACATATATTTAAGTTTTTTTTTAATTTCTGGGGATTGCAGTTAAGGTGACAATTGCCACATCAGCTTAGGAAAATGCTTTGCACAAGGGAGATAGTCCTTAGTTTTGAACAAAATATTTTCTAAATTTTAGATATAATGGTAGTTTCCAAATGATTAGCAAAATACCACAGTTAGTATAAAATAATCGGGTTTTCGGGCCAGTACCTACATGTAAGTACTGGACTACTGCAGTGGTTAAATAAATAATAAGGATTCTACAGTCAAATATGTGAAAACAGCCAAATTCACCCCTTTTTGACCTCTGTGACCTTGACCTTTGACCTGACCTAATTTTTTTTTGCATAGTTATGTTCCTCTTGACTAGACCTATACACATGCCAAGTATCAAAAGTCTACCTTATATGGTTCAAAAGTTACAGCCAAGGTTAAAGTTTCGGACGCACAGACAAACAGACAGACAGACAGACAGGACAAAAACAATATGCCCCCGATCCTCGATCTGGGGGCATAAAAAGGTCCCACGTTTATTAGGCTGGCAGCATTAAATATGAGGCTCAAACATAAAATTCGCAAATTTTGAAGTCAACATTGTTAGTTGTAGAGGATTTTTAAACGCATTTCCCAAAGGGTGCTTTGCTTAATTTTGTTACCCGTTTGCGACCCTCTTGGATAAGGTACAAAAATACAAATCCCAAATGTTGGAGGGATCTACTCAAAAACCTATATCTAATCAATCCAAAAGGCACTTAACAGTTTTAGTGGTACACTTGTCAACAAAGCAATTAACATAGATAATGCATTCCCTGTGCGATATATAATAACATTTTATAGTCTCAAAAAAAAAAAATTGTCACCTTAACTGCAATCCCCAGAAATTAAAAAAAAACTTAAATATATGTAGCTTTTAACTGCAATGTCGAATAAATTCGTATTTTACTTATTATACATGTTATATATAAATACAAAAATACACAACATATGCAAATTAGATAATGGAATATTACTTATTCTAAGCAGCAAAAAAATATACATTTTTGTACTATTAAGGAATTAAATCTGAAAATTCAAGATATTAGATTTCATTAAAAGAGAGATTATCTTACAAAGCAGTCTCTTCGATCAGCATCTTCCCCTCTGGAAACATTTGCCTTGACTCCTTCTAAGTCTCCACCTCTGGCTAAGGCATGTATTGTCTGGAATAATATAAGAATTCCTTTACTTAATAAATTCTATGGTCGTCACTATGACATGACACATGACAAATGAAAAGCCAATATCAGCTTAGGAAAATGCTTTGCACAAGGGAGATAGTCCTTAGTTTTGAACAAAATATTTTCTAAATTTTAGATATAATGGTAGTTTCCAAATGATTAGCAAAATACCACAGTTAGTATAAAATAATCGGGTTTTCGGGCCAGTACCTACATGTAAGTACTGGACTACTGCAGTGGTTAATATCCGAGGGATTAATTTACAGTCCGCTAGTAGAGGCTTCAACCCAGTATTGTACTACCTGGTGAAATGGGACCCATCTTTGCTAGGCAAGTGTTACGATCCGCTCCTCTCCTCTTCACCCATGGTAGATCAAGCCACATTTTTAGGGACACAAGTTAAGAATTATCTCCCTTTGAATTAAGATTTAAGATCATTTATAATATCTAATAATGTTAAAATTCAAAGAATATTTTATTATTTTATGAACCCTCAAAAGTAATGAAACATTACAAATCCTTGGAATTTTTCAAAATTTAAAAATCAATACACACTCTATTTTAAGTGTTATTGTCATTTTAGAAATTAGAAATATGATTTTAAGTATTCTGATTGGATGCTGCCAAATTTGACTGCAACCAATCACATTCGTGGATTTGAGGCTAAAAAATCCAGCTTGATCTGCCAAGGGTGAAAAAGAGAGGAGCGGATCGATCGTAACCCTTGGCTAGCGAATATGAGTATGACCACTTTAACCTGTATTTTTTTTCCTTCAGTTAACCAGTTTGGCTTTTGTATTTTGATAACTCAAAGACAAAAATTTATTCATGAATGTTAAAAATGACTCTAACAGTACATGTATTTTATAAAATAGCATACATGTACGAAACAATATTCTACAGGACAGAAGTGATTTTGGTAGAATATCATATTTTTTCTGTTTGTTTCGTCTGATCCAGTATCCGTGTCGCCAGATACAATGAAAAGCTATACTCTTTCGCAATTTATGGAATAAAATCATAAAGAAAAAAGGGTGTACCTCTGCGATAGGAAAAATATTACCTAGTTCTGTAATGAAGCGAGTGATCCGGTAATTGCACATTTAGTAATAAGACTAACATTATAATACTTATTTAAATTACTTACAGTTGTATTTTTTTCTTTACCAGGATCCATGTTTTCGTTTCATGATCAATTCTTCCTAAATATAAAATCAGTATATAAACTTTCAGCACAAAAGGGACAGTTAGACATGCTAGTGTATTATGGGTTCTGATGACTCGATCTTTCACTTGTCACTTTTCCCATGGATAAACAGTACCGTGAATTCATTTATATTGTTGAATATCAATTTTCCTTAACCTCTAAAATGTGCTCTGGGTGCCACACATAAAGCCAATTATGCTTACTCCTCTTGGGGATTCTTTTAATTGTCCGATTTCAAACCGTTAGTGTTTGGTTCTGTGAGTTAATGTCATTTTTTTGTGTCGTCTATATACATCCATGGCATGTAACGATTTTTTTTTTGTATATTTACAAACTTTGCTAACACTTATGTATGCAGGAATATGCATGCTTGATTTGACTCCCGGGGTTAAGGTGACATAGTGGTTACGGTCATTATCTCTTAAGCCTATCGCCTCACCGTCGTGAGTTCTTGGTTTGCAATCGGACATGTAAACCATAAGGTACATTGTATGTCTAATTGCAGAGGTCAGTGGTTTTCTTCGGTTACTTCACATTCCTCCGCCATTAAAATTGTCCGTCATGATATAGCTGAAATACTGCTGAAACGTGGCGTCAAACCCCTATATACAAACAAACAAATCGATTCAGGAAAATTAGTACATTTAATTGAAGACATTAACCTTACCTATTACCATTTTTGTGTATCATGTGTATTACAAATTATAATATCCTTTGTAAATAATTTAGAAAATAAATGCCCGCACAACAAGTACATGTACATATAACGGAACAGTCACTTAAAACAGGAAACTGTAATTGTTATCAATACTTAGTCTAACTTGTGTAATATTGTAAACCATAACAATTTTTCTTTATACTGCTGAACAAGAAGAATTTAAGTCCTTGCTGTAGAGTAGCTTATTCTGACTACATAAAAATAATTAACACAGTAGAAGTCCGGGCTACTGTAATACGGAACTTTTGAATTGTGTTCACTCCGGAAACAGTTGAATTTTTAGTCGTAAAAATCAATACATCAAGACATTGAGAGGGAATCACAAATTAATTAACACTGTTGAGCTAAGGGTGATTTATATTTAATCGATTTGTAGCGCTTCAGGTTATTTTTTTTTCCTCAATTAAAATTTAGTTAAAGAATTGTCATAGGAAAAAATGATAAATGCACTTCAATTTCATAAATAGTTTGTTTTATGTGGTAAATATTTATTTCAATAGGTTTAGAAATCCAGTATTCCTTCTTACTGGTATCCGAGGCGATCGTTTCCCCCTTCAATTACACGAGAGTTCCTATCTCGAAAGTCCCGTTGAGACTAATTGCAATAAGTAAATAAAAAAGTTACTTTAAGACAATACAGTATAAGACTAGCTAACGACTGGAGGTTGTTTCTGAGAGGTTCCAGTGAGAGGGGCTCAGGATCAATTATTTGGCAATTTTTCTCAACTTCTGCACATCTTTGGGTGGCTTCATTTTTGCCAACGTAAAGAACAAGCAATATGGCTTTAAATCGGTAAGACAACAGAAAAACTATATATATTCGGCATCAAAACAAAATGCTATCTGTTTTCATCAGTTCGAAAAGATGCAAGAGGGTCTTTAGGGATGGAAAGTTTTGGATGGAAAAAAATTATAAATGACTTAGTTCGATGCAAGAAAACCCGAAGTTTTCGTATACATTGTACGTGGCATGTTTTTTACTAAATATTTTAAAATTTGTGTGTATAGGATGTACGAAAAATAAATGTTGTGTTCACTCATTAACGAACGTGCCCCCACCTCAGCCAAACACACAAAATTTGAAAATTTTGGGCCATGAATACCAAGATAACAATATACACAACTAGGCATTGTTGTCAACAATCTTGTATAAGGGAGTTTTCATCAAGGTAGCTTTGTTGCAATCGGATCAAAGATGCAACAGAAGTGGCGCCTACTAAATATTCGATGGACGGAAAGGCGACGGACGGACGATAAATGCAAAGATTCTTTGAAAGCGGCTCGGTCCGAGTTAAAGTTAATAAATTCCTACCAAATTAAAGCGTTCAATCCTATAATGTTACCCTACCAGGATTCCGTTAGTATAGCAAAGGAGTTTTCCTCTTCTTACAACAATTCAATTCAATATTTGTATTGCCATTATAAATATAAATATGTATGTGACATACTAAAATGCAAACAAAAAAAATAAGACAATTAAACTATAAATCAAGTAGCAATTTAAGAGTCCCCTGTCCACAGTTCGGTTGAATGTTTTACAAGGAAACAATTTAAGAGTCCCCTGTCCTAGGTTCGGGTGACTGTTTTACAAGGAAACAATTTAAGAGTCCCCTGTCCTCAGTTCGGTTGACTGTTTTAAAAAGTAACCTAGTTTGTTCACCATCCAAACCTGTGGTTGTTTCCATATTTAGACGAGGGTAAAGGAAATACATTTGAAAAAGAAAGGAAATGGGGTAAATGTCAAGGAGACAACATCCCATATCAAGGTAAAAACGACCCAAAACAAAACATCTAGGGGTCACCGTACGGTATTCAACACAGTGAGGAACCTCACACCATATGGCGTATATACATTGTATACGCCAATATAAAAAAGGGTCAGAAGCAAGTATTATTACATAAAAGATCGAAACAGGAGGTCAAAGCCAGTGCCAAGGACGTCCACCGAGTGCACGACATGAAAGTCTCGGTATTTTTAACGGGTTATGTATGAAAAAGAAAGCAAATGGGGTAAATGTCAAGGAGACAACATCCCATCTCCAGGTTAAAACGACCCAAAACAAAGCATCTAGGGGTCACCGTGCGGTTTTAACATAGTGAGGAACCTCACACCATATGGCAAGCCCTAAATGCCCCCTCCCCCCAAAGGATAGTAAAAAAGTGCTTAAATCAATGGAAACAAACCACATCCAATAATCCGAATATCAAATCACCAAAATTTTATAAGAAGACACGGACAAGACAATGACCAACATATTCATGACTTGGGACAGGCGCAAACATTGCGGGGGGAGGGGGGTTAAACTCGTTTTCTTGGATCCAAACCCGCCCCCTATGTGTAGCTAAAAAATAAACACACAAAAAGACCCACACTAAAAATCACACTAGAAAACTTCAAGACGAGTAACTTTACAATGAAGCACATAAAAGATGAAGACAAAACACAAGGGTACAAATGCTCGCAGTTACTGACAGCTAGCTAAGGACATAATTTCCGTTGACCATGGTATCAAGCCTTATTACATATGAAACTTCAACTGAAATACTTCTCAATAGGTCTCGTATAACAAGATCATCAATTATGAAAGAAGAACATGATATTGTGCAATGCCAAATACTGCCAATATGTAAAATTGTTTAAATTTAGTTATGGTGTAAAGCATTTAGGAGCTGATCAATATCTTTGCCAACAAAAACAGGAAGTAAAGATTTAAAAACAATGCTGTATTTATATCCTTCATGAATAAGTTTTTTCAACGAATTAATAAGTTTGGAAGGACGCATAGAAGTTTGGATGTGAATTTCCCTGTTGTATAAAAGCCCTGCATGTAGAATCCAATTTTCTTAATAAGTCAATGTATCTATAATAAAATTTAGAGCATGTTTTTATCAATTAATGATATCTAACAGGGCCTTTTTTTACCTTTGTTGTACAGTCTTTTAAGGGACCCGTTCCCGATGAGAAAAGACCTATTTTTTTACCAATAAATCTGTAAAAGTTCCCGTTGGAGTTGAGCATTGAAAGATTTTTTTTTATTTAGAATCCGTTCACAGAAATTTATCAAACAGCAATCCATTGCCTTGCAGGAGAAGTGTTTCCTTTACTTAATAATTTAATTGTCAAGTGAGGGAATCAAAACCAAATATTTTATTCACTTAAACAGTCTCACAACTGAACCCCCAAAAATTTTATTCAGTACCTTTGCAACTAACTACCAAAGGATAAATTAAAAAACTAAATAAGTATACACAAAAATAAACATAAAAGGATAAAGTTAAAACAAAATGAAATAAAACGAGCATTTTAGAATAAAGCCTTAAAAAGAAAGTGTAATGAGTGTTAACCGGGGTCAGAGTTTTGGATACAATATTATGCTAAGATACATCGGCAAATGAATACCGAAGCAAGAACGAGGGAAGGGGAAATTCTAAAATCATTAATCCAAAATCACGGCAATTCACAGCAACACGAATTGAGACAGTATGACAAAGACATAACAAACAAACAAAAATGAACAAAAACGCCACAAAACTAAAGCACTAGCAGTGCGAACCCCCATAAAAACTGAGGTATCATCAGGTGCTCCGGAAGGGTAAACATGATCTGCTCCACGCGTGGCACCCGTCACACTGCCGGTGAAAAGTCCGATTTTGTCACAGTCGTTGTTAGTCAGTCCGGTAACAAACTCTGGATCTACCCAAAGATATCTGTTCTGATTTGTGAAACAGAAACATTGTAATGGTCTGTCAAATCGTGGTGACTACCGTTAAAATTGCAACAGTGATTGAATATACCCTTGATGTATTTGAGACAGTAATTTCACTCTGTTGACAAAATCGCTGTACAAACTACAGGCACGGCAATAGCGAATGAGTTGTGAAATGTACACTCCATAAGCCGGAGAAGTGGGAATATTACTGCTCAAAAACGGGAAGTTCACTATTGGAAAGTCGAAATCATTACGCTTGTCGTAAAGTTTTGTTTTCAGACGTCCAGAGTTGTCAATGTAGAGGTATATAAGGCAAGATTTCATTATTGTTTCTTTCAAAGGCGGACAGAAGACATAAAAGTGGGCCTTTAACTCAATCAGAATGGTTATTTTTTTTTTTTGCATTTTCCTTTATCGAAGAGGGCAATGTAGAATAATGTATGCAATGGAAATATCATATGAAAATTCCAAAAAGGACATCGCCGATTAAATGTTCCCAATTTCAAGGGTTGGGGACTTATTTTAATAAAAGTAGAAAAAGCACTCTCTAAACCCTTGATGCAGAAGTTTTTCAGTAAGACAAATATTTCGGTCGTTGAAGTCAGAAACATCACTACATACTCGTGCATATAGAACAAGTTGTGAAATGTAGACCCCGTAAGAAGGGGCTAACAGAACATCGCCATCGAGATGAGGATAATTAACTATAGGGAAAGAGAAATCATCCCTTTAATCATAAACTTTAGAGTTTATCTTTCCCTGATTTATTGATATATCAAGATCAAAAAAAGGAGTCTGATCACTGTTGCTATTGGATTTATTTAAAATAAGTCCGGCAGGTTTTTACAAAAAATTAGTAAAAAGGTAACATTTTCACAAATTGTATTGAGATATCAAAAATTTGACGGGAAACTGAAACCCTCTGATTTTTGTAGCTTTTCCATTATTGTAAAGGTCAAGCAAGTGGCAAAAGTAATTACATTTTACACCCCAAGCTGACGTCCTTAAATACTGACCGCGGAAAAAGAAACATTGTTGATAATTGATTGACAGGGGTGTTTGTACAGGAATTCGTTGAAGGCACTGAACTGAGTAGATTTTGCATATGATTGGTTAGTTTTATTTTTATGCAGTCAATCAAATGCAAAATCTTCTCATGGCAATGCCGTCAATCAAGCATCCTACAATCACCGTTAATAAGTTGACAATGTGAAAAGTGTGTTTCTTGTCCTTTTCCCAAGGCAGTCTATTACATCTCGCTGAAATGAAACTTTTGCCGCTCGCTTGACCGTAGCAATATCAATGTTTGACGATGAATGAATTTGACAAAATACATAAATGAAATTTTAACAAATTGCTCATAAAGATGCATAAATTGAAATTATGGAGGGGTCAATGGACAAAACAATTAATGCTCTTAAATTGATCAAAACATGTACAGAGGACTCCCATAATCTGACAGCAATACCAAAAAATCTAGAGAGTCAGGGACTGAGCCCGAATCGCTCTCCTGACAAAATACTTCTGATATAGATGTAAGCCATGTGTATGCTGATGACCAAAAAGATGTTTTGTCCCTTAAACTCTAATGTTAAGCTATAGTTTGGTTGAATTGGCTTCAGTGTTTCAGAGAAGATCATCAAAATGTGATTTACCCTGAGGGTCCAGTGATAAACTTTGATCCGACAAATTGAGAAATCTTTGTGAAAGATCTTCCATACATCATTCCATTTCAGTTTGGTTAAATCAGACTTCAATAATTTCATAGTAGATGATTTTTTCCCAAAGAGTCCAATGTTAAACCTAAGTTCTACGCTGGCTGCCAGGTTTTTTGCCGGACTGAAACAAAATGAGCACTCTTTGTGAAGGACATTCCATACATAATTCGTGTAAACTTTGGTTGAATTTGCTTCTGTCCGTGGTTTTAGAGGAGAAGGAGAAACTTTTTTTTCTATAGGGACCATTGTTAAACCTAATTTCCGAGGGGGGGGGGGGGGAGAGNTTTTTGTCAGATATGGTAAAAATTAGCATTCTTTGTAAAGGACCTTCCTTACATCATTCCCGTAAAGTTAGATTGAATTTGCTCCAGGTGTCTCAGAGGAGAAGATGACAATGTGATTTTCCCATAGGGGTCCAATGTTAATCTAAGTTCTAGGCTTGGGCCATGTTTTTTGTCGGACCGGAACGAAAGAGCAATCTTTGTAAAAGACCTTCTATAAACAGGTTGGGGAAAGCCTCAATTGGGGTACTTTACCCAAATTAAAGTATAATATCCCAGTTGGGGTATATGGTTATACCCCAATTGGGGTATCTGGTTAGTTTTATACAAATTATTTTTCTCAATTCAATGGCGCGGAAGGAAACATTATACATGAGAAACTTCGTGATTGCTGTCATCAAATTACATATCGCCATCTACTTGATAATGCTGCATTTCACCAGCAGGGGAATTTTCAGGACGTAAAATCATATATTTGATTCTGTCAAAATCAAAGATCATCGCAATTGTAACTGGGTATAATATCAAGGCAAGAGAAACGCGGAGTGTGTGCAAATATAATTAAAATAAGCAAAGATATTGAAGTTTCAATACTATTGTTAAGGACTACCTTAAGAGTATTTTTAAGACATGGACAAAGAGAGAAAACTCTGAAAGAAATCAAATGACATGTTTATTTGAATATTTCTCCCTTCTTAATCAAAAAATATTTTCCTAAATCTATCACAGTTTGCTTTATTCAAATGTAGAAAGAGTTTTCTTTTAGATAAGCAGCATAGAACGATTGCTAGCTCCTCAAATCTTATGTTATCTCTAAATCAGAGTCACTGGTTTGTAAAATTATAAATCGATCTGCAGAAAATTTGCATTATCCTTTTGACAACAGAAGTATATCACCCGAAAGCTCTTACCCTATAGATTTATAATTATTATGTAAGATGATGCGCCATTCAACCCCTAAAATATAATTAACAAATAACTGGTAATATACCCTATTGCACTGCATGAACTTATGCGTTTACTATAGTTTATTTTTTCCGGTAAATCTAGTGAAACTATGATTTCAGAATTATCTTGAAGATTACTAAGAATTAAATATGAAATTTTCTTTAAATGAATATTTTTAGTAAGTTTGAGATATGGTTATGTTTAATATTAGTTTATTGGAAATTAGATATCAAATTTACCAGTAGTTTTCTTTGTTCAGATAAATGTTGACTTTACAATCATTAAAATGAGTATACCGAGATTTAAACTTGAAATGAAATGTTGGGTTAATATGGGATTGCAATTAATTTATTGAGTGTTGTAAATTTAAAGTATTACAACATTAAATTGAGTAAACCTAGATGTAAACTTGAAATGAAATGTTGGGTTAACGTGGGATTGCCATTAATTTACTAAGTGTTGTAAATTTGAAGTATTACAACATTAAATTGAGTAAACCGAGAT